>JZKD02S1628375.1:25635-45354 GCA_000966675.3 Picea glauca | reverse complement strand
ACGATATTAAATAGGCTTTGGGTCACTCACATGTCCTTGTTAGTCCTAATTATGCTAAAGATCTTCAGATTTTCTCTTTTGCTTCTAATTCTACTATGGTTGTTGTGTTGTTGCAAAAAAATGATGATAGATTGGAGCAGCCAATAGCCTTCTTGAGCAAGGCCTTGCAAGGAGTTGAATTGAACTGCAAACCAATGGAGAAGCAAGCATATGCTCTCGTGAAGTGGTTAGCCCACTTTATGCCTTATTTTTAGAACTCTCGCATTATTGCTTATGTCACCCACCCCATGGTTAAATACATTTTGGTTCAGAAAGATTGCAATGGAATCAGGGGGCGGTGGATCCCTAAGATCCAAGAGTATGACCTTGAAGTGAGGCCTACCAGATCCAAGAGTATGACCTTGAAGTGAGGCTTGAGAAGTCGGTCAGAGGCCAAGGACTAACGAAGTTGATGGAAAAAAAGAGCCTGGAGGTCTTGGAGGATCAACAAGTAAGTTCTCAGGTAAATCTCTTAACTAATCCTTTTAAGAATTTCGACTGGTATCAGGACATCATTTTATTTTTGACAAATTTATCATGTCCGCCTAACTTTGCCAAGATGCAGAGGTGATCTTTGCAGCTTCATGCTGCCAATTATTGTTTTTGGCAGGGCCGATTGGGATGGAAAAATCCTAAGGGAGTCATCTTGTGATGTGTGGACTTGGATGAGTCCAAGGAGATCTTGAAAGAGCTTCAGTCTAGAGTGTGTGGTGAGCATTTTTCCGGGAGCGTGGTTCCGAGGCTTCGGGAGCGAGTGTTGTAGGTTAGGGAGCATGGGCGGGAGCGTTCCGGGAGCGAGCGGGAGCGTGGAGGTTCGGGCAGCGGCAGGGGGCGTGAATTAGAGGACGAGAGCGCGGTTTGGGAGGGTCGGAGCGTGGTTCGGGGACGCTCCCGCTCGGAGCGCGCTTCGGGGGTCCGGACCGGAGGGAGGGGGGGGGGCCACTTCGGCAACCCTGCCCAGGGGGGTTGTGCCCTTTCCACTAGGACGTTGGCCTTGGAAGGCCCATGATGTCACCTAGGACTTCTTATGATGTCATCCAGCGATATGGCAGTTTTGGGAGGCAGTTGTGGCATGTTTGGCACATGTGGCAACTTCTAGAGGCCCAAGAAGGGCTAACGGTTTGCTCCAGGAGACCACATTTTCCCTAGAAAAGGATAAAGTCACCCTAAAAGGGCATGACATCATCATATTTTCTTGATTAGGGTTTCATTATGACATTTTAAAGTAAAACAATATTATTTTGTATTTTGGACTTGTTAGCCTTTTGGTGACCTAAAAATAAATTAAGGTCATTGGTATGGTATAAATTGAGGGTTTTTACTCTCATTTTATCATCTTTCACTCTCTTGGTGAGGTCTTAAATTTGCACCCTCCTTTAGGGTTTTGGCTGAAATATTGATGTGCACTTGTTGAAGGAGGCTCTTTCTTGGCTATTTTCTGCATTTTCTTGGTGGAAGGTTTACAACTAGGGTTTGGCTAAATGAATGCATGGTTAATGTAAGTGAATTTCTCCAATCCTTCTTTGTTTGAATGGTTGTGGTATCTTTTACTTGCATTTTGATTAAATTGGCTGGATTAAACCCTAGGGAATGAGCACATGTTGGTGTCCTTGTTTCATGTCCCTACCAAGTTATGCTAAGAGTCATTTTAATTTGCTGGAGATAGATGTTAGAGCCTTGCCATAGCAACACTCTACCCTTTTCTCTTCTAGCCTAGCCGTTTCATCTTTACCCTTTGAGCTAAAGAAGGAGGAAGACGCACTAAGGCCTAGGTTTCTACACCTTAGTGAGTCTTCTTCCCCTAGGGTTGATAGGTTGAAGCCTTGCCTTAGCATCACTTCAACCATCATATCCCTCTTGTCTTTGGCCCTATCACTATCATTTCGGCCCTCCAACTTTTTGCAGTTTTTTTTTACTCCATTTACCCTGATAGCGCATTGATCTAAGACCTTGTGCTTGAGTCCTTTTGATCACAACTTCCAAATACTCTTCAACAACCTTTAACTCCTTATAACCCTAGATTTAGACTAACACTTACTAACCCTATTGTTGTCGTCATTTACCTGTGTTACAACCATATCCATGCAACATTTATTGTGTCTTTAAAGAAATTGAAAGATTGGCTAAAGCATTGCTTCTAGTATTGATATTGTTACATTGATGATAAATTGCCATTGATAATTGTGAAGCTTCTTTAGCCTTTATTGTGAAGTGATATATTGTAATCATTTGCTAGTTTACATCATTGATTTGCTTCATTAATATTATTGGTCAATTTCTTTATATCAGAAAGTCTTTGATTATATGAAATACTAACCAGCAAGTGATCTTGCGCATGTATAGTTTTCTTGTTAATTTGTCTCAGGCAGGTACACTTCTGGTTACTTTTATCTTTATTGGTTGTTAAGTCGAACTTTCTGATCGGTGGTGACTTGTGAGGGCGATAACTTTACTTATCCTTTTAAGCCCTTGCCTTCTCAAAACCCCAGGTCATCGGGGACATCTCCCCTGGGCCTACCACCTTAAATAGAAAGAGTTATCCTATCGAGGTGGCAGTGGTAGGATAGTCTCAGTTTCGCCAGTTTGCCTTTCTTTCATCCATCTTTTACCACAACTACAAATTGTGCGATAACATATCCAATATACAAGAGTAGAAGACGAAATACACAATCTTCATTCAAATATTACATTCAAAGGAAGCTACAACTTCCGATATTTTCCAGCACTAATTGGAAGGAGGCACCACCCCCCTAGTTTACAGGCTCCAACCTGAAGGAAGCTACAAGTCCCTAGATTCTCCAACTCCAACACCCTTTCCTTTCCCCTTCCTACCTCCCTGAAATATAAATGGAGACTCAACCTGTCACTGATAATCAACCTTTCACTGTCAATGTCACTGATAATCAACCTATCATTGTCACTAATATAGATACATCAACATCATCAAACCAGATCCATCACATAGATCATATGCCAAGATCACCAAGAGCATCTCTCAAAACACATTCCAAACATCACCAAGATAAGCCTCAAACCATGTACCAAGCACGTGCCAAAATATGCCTCAAGCATGTGCCATAACATCCATGATAAACCATAAACCATGTACCAAAGATATACCTCAAATCATATGCCCAATATCACCAATCATATGTCTCTAGCCATGTGCCAAAGACTCTCCAATATATGCCTCAAGTATATACCATAACATCAAGATACAACCCTCAAAAACACATATAAAGACATACCTTTAATCATATAGTCACATAGCTTAGGTTGGTTTCACATTAGCTTAGGCCCCTTAATCAAAGAGACTCTTAAAATTTATCTAAATTTTATCTAATATTACACAACACTTGCACTTCATTTTTAGTATCTTTTAAGTTGTGTATACCTTGTTGTTCAAGGTCTCTTTTACATGCTTATGGTTTAATTCATCTCTACCTTTCATTGCAAGCATTTCGTTTCAAGTTGTGTAGACCTTGCTGTTCAAGGTATTTTCTAATGCTCATGATTCGGATTCACTAGCATTTAATTTCCAAGATTTTTCATTTTTAAAGTTGAGCATTTATTTTCAAGTTCATTTGTGGTTGAAGTGATTTTTTGTTCAAGGGCAGGCTACCATCAAGTTGCGCACCACCTCTTTGGAGCACTTGGTGAGTGGTTTCCCCCCTTGCTCAGAAGTTGCGCACTTCTTCTTTGGGAGTTCTTTCATCTTTAGAAGTTGCACACTTGTTCCTCTTTCAGCATTTTCAAGTTACATCTTTAATGGTTAGTTAGTTGTTGAGTTCATTGGCTTTAGTTCTCTCTTGTTGTACATCTTTCTAACTTATTCTTTTGTTTATATTGTAACCTGCTTTCATATTGTATATTGGTCATTGCTTTAATTCATCTTGTAACTTAGAATAAAGCTATTCTTTGTAACTAGATCTTCATTTCTTGTAATCTCTTGTATAGACTTAGTTGACCCCTTGCCCAACATTTAGGCACTAGTCTTAGTTGACCTTAGGGAAAGGATTTGATTGTCATTTAATTTGTGCATTGCATTGTTGCTTGCCATATAGGTTAGATTCCCCCCTAACTTAACTAAACTAAAATCAACTCCTAGAATTCACTTAATAATTCACATAGTAACCAGAGTCTACTCCCCTTGGCTTCCCTAGGAGTAAGCCTAGACAGAAGAAGTCCAAATCAAGGTGACAGTGGGTTTGGACTTAGGCATTGTGCCTCCAAGGACACACCAAGTGGATTGAGACTTTTCCGCGTTTGTAGGTGTGTATAAGGACGGCAACAGAACCTTTCATAATTCTTTCCTTTGGATGTTATATTATAATAATTCCTCATGCTTTACAAGAAGAGCATAGTCTTAATTATTTATTAGTTAGATCATTTTTTCATATAAACTATCAACATTGTACAGATGCATAGAAGGACCCGCATATTACATATGAGCTTTTACATGCTTCTAGTATGCTCTATATGTTTTTTTTTCAAGTAGAATAATCTTTTTATGGAACACGCATCCAAGAAATAATGTGAGATAATATAATGACATACCATTTCCACACAAATTTGCTATTGCTCCTGCCACCATACGAAGGGTTTGTGGATCCTCTGCTTTATTAGCTATCCTAGCAAGCAGTTTGATACCTCCTTGTTTCATAATCAGCTCCTGATTTTTTTCTGCAACAATCGCATAAAAATCAATTTAAGCATAAATAATTAGTAAGACCAGTTTTCTGTAAATGAGAACAGAAACATAAAAGGCAACAAAGAAAACAACCAAAAACATACACAAATGATGCAACATCAAAATATTCTATGGGGAAAACACATCCCAAAAGTACAGTAGTGTGCAGAAAAGTTCATCACCTGAAGGCAACATGGATAAATAAAAAATAAGTATTGATCTTAGAGATGTGTGTCATTTTCTCCCCTTAATTTGCAAACATCACCTTACCTTATAACTGTTCCTACTATCTAACTCTTAAGAAAGTCGTCTAACAGGAGACCGCATATCTTTTATACAAAATTCTTTCTGTACATGAGATAGATTCTATTGCCAGAAGAAAATCACAACTGTCTACCTTATTGTCACCAAACAGATGTTCAAATGCAATTTGAGAGGCGATTGATAAAATCAATTTGAACAATTCCGATAAGTATTGTCATGGTGCAGGTGATACCAGAAGATGATCTAGTGAAGACTACAGAAACCAGTTGACATAAGCTATGATTTAGATAACTATTATAATTGCCAAGGTGGAACCAGAAACATCCTATATCCATAAACTATAATTGCCAAGGTGGAACCAGAAACATCCTATATCCATAAACTAACTTGGGAGATGGCATTCCAAGAAGGCCATGAAAAAGACATGACAAAACAAGCCTCGAGAATAATGTGCACTATAGACAAGTTGCTGAAAGTTGCTATTGCCAAATAGGAGGCTCTTGCTACAAAGAGAGGAAGCCTGAATCCAAATGAGTAGTCCAAAACTTCTTTATCCCTGTTGACGAGGATTTTTGTACCTCTCCAAATAAGATTCAATCATAACCCAACAAAGGAAGAAAATATACAACAGGACACTGGCAGATTCCTATGGGAAATCCCTCCTTCGTTTTAAGGGTGGTGCTCCTTATCAACGTTAAGCCCTAAAAGTCTTGCAGCAGGCAAACTATTGTTCATTCCCCAGCATCAACTAATGTGCAATTCATGGACTTACTAGAGATGGTGGAACCTGTTATCCCCTAGCCTAGGGATAACTAAGGACATGATTTGCACCTTTACGGACTTGATTCCTCCCAACGCTTCATAAATCCGAGGTTTAAGATGGATCTTTGTAGAGTTTTGTATGTAAACATTTCATTAATAAATGCACACAGTGAATCCAAAAAATGGAACTTCTAAAATTAGCTCTTATAAAATGATATTGTCATCCAAATTTTCTCCCTTATTATGCAAGTTTCATTACAATCCTACTTGATTCCCGAGAAAAAGAATAAAAAACATTGGCAAGGCCTTGCAATTCTTATCTCTCTCAACTTTGAAGCATAATATAGAACAAAAAAATGAGTTCAAAGCAAACCATTCATAGCCAAATTAGCAACAGCACCAGCAGCAACCCTCTGAATGGTTTCATCTTCTGAAGTTTCCAAGAGCATCAACAATGAGGTCAGACCACCAGCCTCAACAATTTTCTGTTGATTCACTTCTTCTTGCATAAGAGGAGAAAGGAGAAAAGTAAAATTCTAGTTAGCGAAGGCTTAGGAACTTGCAAAATGATAATAATACCAAACAAATATCTAGAGCATATTATGAATTACATATTGGAGACCAATCAAGAAGTCAATCAATCAACCAATCTATCTATCTATTCCGCTTAATTAAAATCCCTCTCCTCCTGAATCAATGTAAGAATGTATCTGAATATTTCACATATTTTCTCTCCTTACATTAAAAGGAATTTATGCCCCTGCATTGGTTGATTAATGTATTTGAGAAGAATCTGGAATGTTCATGCCTTATGTAATTCTATGAGCTATCATGGTGTAGTTGAACGTAAGCACAAGGTTTTAAATGCAAAAAAGGATTCAATGATAAGTACACTATACTAAACAAAAATTAATACGCAAAAAGGTGATAAGAAGATACCATAATATGTAATTCAGCTCTGAAAAATTTAACTGGCCTTACACATCCTAGGATGAAAGCTAGCAATAAAAATCCATAGTCAAAGTTACATGAAACATGGGTGCAAGCGGAATCGGTAGACGAATCCATTGCAGCTACAACATTCATCCCAAAATTAGGAATGAAGGAATCAGAAACCTAACCCTAATGTTTTTTTATAAATATATATTTAAACTTTTAATCTTATATTAAAAACAAAAAATGAAATCTGAAATGACAAATTTGAATGAAATCTAAAGCATATCAAGTTATCAACTAGTAAAACTAAATACTATATGTGTAAATACTAAACTAGTAACATCATGATTCAAATTTTTATTCATACATCCTAACATCATAGATTCATACATGTCATTTTCTAAATTGAAATCAAATTGAAACTTTTTATTTCCTACATAAACAAAATTTGAAAATTTAGGATTTGAAACAATGAAACTGAAACATTAAAAGGATAAATCAAATTTCAGATTTTCATTTCATGAAATCCATAATTTCTAGACAGATTGAGATGAGTCAACCAAGGCCCATATATTGATATCATAAATTCATAATATGTCAACATAACAATGATAAAGACTAAAGTTCTTCAAAATAAAAATAAAAACTGAGTTTATCTAGAAAGCTCCACTAGTCTAGAATAAAACACTAGAAATATGAAAATCTAGAGTGTGATAGATTAATCTGACAGATAGTCATCGCCCTCCACATCCTCCAATGGAACAACACCTAATTCCCCAACCCAATGATATGAAGCAGCATGGGCAGAAGATGTAGTATGAATATCACTCTACCCGCCAACAACAGAGGCAGAGGAACCCGCCAAAGTTGAGCCAGACCTAGGCATGGATGTCTCATCTAAATTTCCAACACAAAAGGGATCTGTAGAAGTTCAAGCCAAAGAGAGGTTATCCATCAATCAATTAGGGGTATCCAAGTCTGCATCTTTGGGATTCACATCCTATAGCTTCAAAGGACCCTTGCTATACTCTAGCTTAGATCAAGAGATGAGATAGAGATTTGAGTAAGTGTACAGTGTTGATGAATGCAGCTTCATGAGACATCCTCCATATCGTTCTCCTCTGGACTGAGTTGAGAGTCGAGACATCTATGAGAGAGCCCATGTGATGGGTGTGTCATACTCCTCTGGATTGAGTTGAGATGACGTGTGGTCTCTTGTCATGCTCCTCTGGACTGAGTTGAGACGACTTGAGATGGTCTCTTGTCAAACTCCTATGGACTTAGTTGAGTCGACTTGAGATGGTTCTCGAGATAGTACTCATGTGGACTCAATTGAGTTAATCTGTTGAGAGTGACGTCCATGTGGGTGAGCACAGGTGGATGTGTCCCTAGTGGCTAAGCACTAGAGGATGTGTGGATCCCTTGCTATATTGTCTAAGAATAAGATTTGTTGTAACCCTAATTTATATTGTGAAAGGTACAAGTCTACCCCACCATGTGAAATATAATTAATATTGTGTAAAGATTAATCATATTTTTGAGTTATAGAAGTCGGCCTTATTGTGCCAATAGATACACCTATTGTTGTGTCAGGTCTTGTATAAATAAGAGTATATCCCCATTGTGGATCTAACTCACTTCACTTGTCATCTCATAATTTCAGACCTACTTGTACGGCTGAAGTGTGCATCCTTCTTAAGCGCAAGTTTCAAGGTCAAGTAGCACCCTCTTGTGTGCTCTAGGGTTCATGGTGTGGGGGATCTTCTCTTGACTCTATAGCAAAGGATTGTTGGGTTTTTCCCTTGATTGAGAAGGGTTTTCCCAGGATAAACTCTTGTGTTCTTGTGCATGGTTATTCTTCTTGTGATCTTGGTTACTGCAGCACTTGTGTATGGTATTGTTGCATTGTTTATGGTTCAAGTACATGCTAGATTGAAATAAACTACATGTGCATGAGCTAAGCATTAAAATTCAACATGGTATCAGAGCAGAGTTCCTCAAGAGCCATTGCACAAGTCATTGAAAAGTCAGTCGTCACCTTCTTGTTGCAACTACAAAAATGGCCCTCCTTCTTTAGCCAATTTCATCACTATCCACTTGAACGTTGGGGCTAATTTTTGCATAGGAGTGTACGGCCTCCTTCAGCGCACCTCCAATAACTCTCAGATTCAAAATCGAATAAGTTTTGATTTTTGGCCCGTAGGGTTTTTGCAAAATTTCGGCCTCTAGGGTTTCTGCAGCTCATTGAAGGATTTTTGCAGCTCACCAGAGTTCCTCTGACTTTCCAAGGCTTATTGTTGGCAGTCATAAGTCCAACGAAACCTAAAGTTGCTAGCCTAGACTAGCCGTTAGGGTTTGGGAAGAATCTGCAAACCATGAGGAACAAAACTTTGGTGGAAGATAGGCTTGATGGATCAAGCAACTTCAGTTCCTGGAAATCAAGACTACAAATCACTCTGGAAGAGGATGACCTATTGAGTTTGATAGAAAAGACTCTACCAGAATCAACTACCGATGAAGAGAAGGATGATTGGAAGGCATATGACGTCAAAGCAAGGAAGATAATCATCTATTCAGTAAGAGATCATCTACTACCACGTATTGCTACCTTGAAAACATCTTATGAGATGTATGATGCATTGAAGAAGATGTTTGAGAGCAACAACACAAACAGAGCTCTTAGATTGAAGCACCAGCTTCAAAATATCAAGATGACAAACGCTGACACCATTGCCACCTTCTTCATGAGCATCTCAAAGATCAGCTAGGTGCCATTGGAGAAACCATAAAAGATAGAGTACTTGTCATGACCACTCTCAATGCTCTTCCAAGACATTGGGAACCATTTCTTCAAAGTATCAATGGAAGAGCAGACTTACCTCTGTTTGATCGTCTATGGGCAGACTGCACTCAGGAGGAAACCAGACTTATAGCCAGAGGCGTGCAAGACCCCCATCATAATGACAATCAAGCCCTTGCTTCTCATGCAAAGAGAGGCAGAAGAAATAGAAGTTTCAGCAAAGCATTCAAAGACAAGAAAACTTCTGCAGCTTCAAGTCATGAACAAAGAAAAGACATATCAAGGATTCAATGTTTCAAATGTGACAAGTATGGACACATTGCGAGAAATTCTCCTGCTAGGAAGAAAGGAAGACAACCTGCATCCATTGCCGATGTTGATCCAAAACCACATCAGAGAGATAAAGACACAAAAGATGAAGCATTCTTCTTCATATCAGCACTCTCAGGTACGGTTCCTACAGATAGTGACATTTGGTTGATTGACAGCAGTGCTTCCAGACACATGACTGGATACAGAGAACATCTTACAGACCTTGTTGAGAAATAGTCTCGTCTACATGTTGTACTTGGAGATAACGCCAGATATACTGTGAAAGGAGTTGGAACTTCTACATTCCAACTAGATTCTGACATACCACTTCAGTTGAGTGAGGTACTATATGTACGTAGCATGAAAAGGAACCTTGTCTCTATTTCTCCCTTAGAGAATAAAGGCTACAAGGTTACCTTCTCTGAAGGAAAAGTTCTTGCTTGGCACAAGAACTCACACATGGAATCTTCCCGGGTGATGGGTGTTCAAGAAAACAGTTTGTATAGATTAACTATCCGACCAGTCCAGGCTCTGTTACATGATACTATCAGCTTGAGCGAGCTATGGCATAGGAGACTTTCCCATTTACACTACAGATCCCTTCCCGCTCTGGAGAATATGGTAACAGGCTTTCCAAAGATACATGTTCAGCATAATGGCATTTGCAAAGGTTGTGCTCTTGGCAAGAATGTCAAGGGGTCCTTCTTGAGCAGTGACAGTAGATCCAAGGGGATCTTGGACTTGATACATACGATGTTTGTGGACCCATGTACTATGTACTATGTGCTCTTCATCGATGATCACTCTCGGAAGACGTGGATTTACTTCTTGCAGACCAAGGATGGAGTCCTTGCGAGATTTCACGAGTTTAAAGCTCAGGTTGAGAACCTGACCGGGAGGAGGATCAAGGTGTTGAGATCAGAGAATGGAGGAGAGTACACCTCCAGGGATTTTAGTGATTTTTGTATTGAGGCAGGGATCAAGAGGGAGTACATCGTTCCTTATAACCCTCAACAGAATGGGGTTGCATAGAGGAAGAAAAGAACCATTATTGAGGAAACCAAAGCGATGACACATGATTAAAATCTACCTATGATTCTGTGGGTAGAGGCATCCATGACAACAGTGTTTGTTCATAACAGGAGTCCTCATCAGATTCTGAAGAACATGACTGCCGAAGAAGTTTTCACCCCAGTGAAGCCTAAGGTTGGACACTTCAGGATATTTGGGTGTCCAATATACTTTCATGTACCCAAGGAAAATAGGACCAAGCTAGACCCTTCAGGCAGAAAGGGTATATTCGTGGGATACAGTGAATCTTCGAAGGCATACCGGATCTACATCCTTGGTCAAAGACAGATCGAGGTTAGCAGAGATGTCACATTTGAGGAAGAGATAGCCTTCTGAAGATCCAGAGAATCTCAGATGGAGATTGACAGTGAGAAGAATGAAGAGACAGTGCCTTCTCCCCTTCAGCAGTTCAGAGGGAGACAGTTACTGATCTAGTTGATCCCGTTGATCTAGTTGATATTCCCAGAGACACTATAGTAGGCCTTAAGAGGCCTGCTTGGGCTCGACAGACTCTGTAGGAGGTAGAGGGACATGCAACTCCTCGTGGCACATTCTAAGAGAGCAAGAGACCACAGATATTTTCGAGCTATGTTTCAACTATGAGCCACATCATTGGTACTGAGCCTTCTTGTCATGGAGAAGCATCAGATCAACAGGTTTGGAAAGATACCATGACTGAAGAGTATCAATCCATCATGAAGAATGATGTGTGGGATATTGTTTCGAGACCGGAAGGGAAGTCTATAGTGACTTCCAAGTGAATCTATAAGATCAAACATGCAGTTGATGGAAGTGTCGAGAAGTACAAAGCAAGATTTGTGGCCAGAGGATTCTCTTGGGTGGAGGGAATAGATTATGAGGAGACTTTTGCTCCTGTTGCCCGATACACTTCCATTCGTACGATTATTGCCCTAGTTTCATCCATGGGTTCGAAACTACATCAGATGGATGTAAAGACAGCCTTTCTCAATGGTGAGATTGAGGAAGAAGTTTACATCGAGCAACCAGTTGGATTCGTGATACATGAGTAGAAATATCATGTGTGCAGGTTGAAGAAAGCCCTGTATTGACTAAAGCAGGCACCTCGTGCTTGGTATGAGAAGATTGATGGATACTTGATGAGTTTGGGCTTTAGCAAGAGTGTTGTTGATCCCAAGCTATACTACCATATTGTTGGTGACAAGTGCCTGATTTTGGTCCTATACGTTGATGACTTATTCCTCACCGGTTCAGAAAGTCTTATTGTTGAATGCAAGCGTGCATTGACTTTTGAATTCGAGATGAAGGACCTTGGTATGATGCACTACTTCTTGGGACTAGAAGTATGGCAGAGGACTGATGAGATTTTCCCGAGTCAAGTAAAATATACAGTCGAGATATTGAAGGAATTCGAGATGACAGACTACAGATCCATGCCTACACCGATGGTGATGAATTTGAAGAAGATGAACGAGGCTTCTTCTGAGTCAGGCGATATTTTTCCACATTTTTACAGACAGTTGATTGGATCATTGATGTATCTAGTTAACACCAGACCTAATATATGTTATGCAATGAGTGTACTCAGTCAGTTTATGAGTTAGCCGAGACAGACACACTGGATAGCAACGAAACACGTGTTGAGATATCTACAAGGCATGGTTGGTTATGGCTTGAGATATGCCGCTGGTGTAGACATGAGATTGCAGGGATATGCTGATGCAGATTGGGCAGGGAGCGTAGTGGACCGGAAGAGCACATCCGGTTGTTGTTTTACTTTGGGGTCTGCCATGGTTTCCTGGTGCAGCAGGAAACAGACTTTTGTGGCTTTGAGTACCGCAGAAGCAGAGTACATTGCATTATGTGTGGCAGTCCGCGAAGCAGTGTGGCTTTGCAAGCTCCTTGCAGACTTATTTGGTCATGAGATGGATTCCACCGTTATCCATTATGATAACCAGAGTTGTGTGAATCTCTCCGAGAATCCTATGTTTCACGATAAATCGAAACACAATGAGATCAAATACCATTATATCAGAGATATGGTGCAGAGGAAAACAATACATGTCGAGTACATTTATACACACGAGCAAGTTGTAGATGTCTTCACCAAACATCTTGCGAGTACGAAGTTCGAGTACTTCTGTGAGAGACTTGGCCTAGTGGAAAATGCCTCCCTGGCTGAGGGAGTGTCGATGATTGTAGCTTCATGAGACATCCTCCAGATCATTCTCCTCTGGACTGAGTTAAGACATCTGTGAGAGAGCCCATGTGATGGGTGTGTCATACTCCTCTAGACTGAGTTGAGATGACGTGTGGTCTCTTGTCGTACTCCTCTAGACTGAGTTGCGACGACTTGAGATGGTCTCCTGTCAGACTCCTATGAACTTAGTTGAGTCGCCTTGAGATGGTTCTCCAGATGGTACTCCTATGGACTCAGTTGAGTTAATCTGTTGAGAGTGGCATCCCTGTGGGTGAGCACAAGTGGACGTGTCCCTAGTTGTTGAGCACTAGAGGATGTGTGGATCCCTTATTATATTGTTTGAGAGTAAGATTTGTTGTAACCCTAATTTATATTATGATGGGTACAAGTCGGCCCCACCATGTGAAAGATAATTAATATTGTGTAAAGATTAATTATATTTTTGAGTTATAAAAGTCGCCCCTATTGTGCCAATCGACATACCTATTGTTGTGTCATGTCTTGTATAAATAAGAGTAGATCTCCATTGTGGATCTAACTCACTTCACTTGTCATCTCATAATTTCAAACCTACTTATACAGTTGAAGTGTGCATCCTTCTTAGGCACAAGTTTCAAGGTCAAGTAGCACCCTCTTGTGTTCTCTAGGGTTCATGGTGTGGGGGATCTTCTCTTGACTCTATAGCAAAGGATTGTTGGGTTTTTCCCTTGATGGAGAAGGGTTTTCCTTGGATAAACTCTTGTGTTCTTGTGCATGGTTATTCTTCTTGTGATCTTGGTTACTGCAGCACTTATGTATGGCATTGTTGCATTGTTTATGGTTCAAGTACATGCTAAATTGAAATAAACTACATGTGCATGAGCTAAGCATTAAAATTCAACACACACTTTCTTCTCCCAAAAATAGGCATGCGCCAACAAGTCCCCAGCACTGACATGTGGCTCGTCCCGAGCCACTCAGGCGATGTGTGCTCCGTGCACAGCCTTCTCCAAATCATTGAACTTCCCTTCTAGTTCCTCTCATTTGGCTTTCGCTCGCGCAGCTTTCTCTGTGAGCTCCTCTACCATCTGCACTGTAATATGTTCCTTCAAAGACTCTGTGCTTTCTACATGGACCTGTGCCATCCTTGTCTTTTCCTCCTCCAGTTTAGTAATAATTTGCGTTACTTGCTCCTGGTGTGGTTCCAATTGTGCCTGTCTTGCCTGCTTATTTTTCTGTGTTGTTTTGAGTTTCATTTGCAGGTTCTTCATCTCCTACGTCCCTTTCAATCTTTTAGTGATCCTCATGGCCTTCTGTCGCAGCTTCAAATCCGACATTGTCGTGTTGACCTTCTCTTCCTGTTGGTCCAACTGTTGGACCTTCTTATCTTCCTCAAGACTAGTCCAGATCTACACAGTCTTCTCAAAGAGTTATGCGACTTCCTTGGTTTCTCTTTCGATCATATCTATTTGCAAGGATTCCTGTTGTTCTCTTTCAGTTGTGGCTTCAAGAGGAGTCGTAGCGATAAGTTTTTCCTTCGGCTCCTCTATCTCCTGCTTGTACCCCTCGATCGTCTACGCAATGATCTATATCTTTTCTTCTGCTCTTATGTCCGCTGCCTGCGTGTTGTCTGGAATTGTCTTGAAGACTTCCTGCAACTTCTTTTCGAGGTTATCGACGCGCTACTTCTCCTCCTATGTATCCATCTTAACCTGCTCTAGTACAAGTTGTAGTGCTTCATTATCATCTTTAGTGACTGCTAGGTTTGTCGCATCCACCCTGGCCTGTGGCTGTATCTCATGCATGACATTGACTTCTAATCCGTACAGTTCTTTCGTTTGTATCTTTGCTAACACCAACTCTACTTGTGCCACCTCCTTAAGTGGTGTCTATGCCAGTTCTTCCTCTAGTTGCAGCATCGTTGTTGTAACGTGGAAGGTTGGACTTCCCTTTGCTATGATTTGTATTGTGTCCTCATCGCCCCGTGCAGTTCTTTCCTCTTCCTCTGTCGATCCCTGCGTTGGTACCTGTCCTTCATCCCGTGTTTGGGCTGCATGTATCCATTCTAGGACTTGTTTAACTGTCGTCAATTCTTGCATGATTCTTTCCTGTTGGTTCTCGACTTCCTCGTATTCTTCAGCTACTCGATCATAAACCCTTTCTACCACCAACTCTGTGTCATTCGCGGTAATTGTGTATTTTGGGATGTCCTTATGGGCCTGGTATCCTCCACTTTTAAGGATAACTAGGAGATCATGTCTCGAGGCCCACAGGTCCTAGACATGGAGTACCGAGAGCCGGATCGACTTTAGCATGGCCCTGGAGAGCCCATATTTTTTCCCTTTCAGCGCCTCCACCTTGCCAGCAGCAGCAGCAACATCCATCACCATCGGCTTGGTCTGGTGTCAGAGATGGTTCTTGCTCCATGAGGTAATGAGTCTGGGTATCATGGTATGTGTCACTTTGATCCTCAAAACCTTTGAATATGTGCATTTAATTCCTTTTGTTTCTAACAAATGCTTGGATCTTACACTTTCTCACTTGACCATGTCTGGGGGGAATGACAGGACACCCTAGTAAGCCTGTGTCTGTAGGTTTTAGTTTGCCACTTGGGGGATTTCTGAAAAGCAATCGCCTGCTCCCGTCATCGCACCACTTTTCATCTTGCTTCCCGCTCATCTATCCCATTACACTTTTCTGGGCACGGGGTTGACCTATTATTTGAGGATTGCACCTTACCTCGTGGGAAGAAGGGGCTAAAGGCCCAGAAGGTAAAAGCAAGCTGGCAAAAGATAAAAGCCTAAAATAAACCTTGAGATGTTTCGCCCAGGGATCCCCGAGAAAGCAGTAAAAGGCTTCTCAGCAAGAAACAAGAGGGACCCGATAAAATAATAAAACAAGACCTAATCAGAGGATAGGGGCTCTCATCACGAGCCAACCTATTAGGTCCATGGGTGCCTAGCAGTATGAAACTACTAGCAGCTGGTTACCGCGCCAAGGTAGTGACTCTTGGTTGCATGGCCAAGAGAAAGGGGGTCTCATCACGAGCCAGCCTTCTCATTTCTGTGAAAGTACTTGTGGGTAACGTTGTCACCACTGGTCACCACGCCAAGGCTGTGTCCCCTGATTAGCTTCTTGAATAAAAAACAATAAAGAATAAAAGGCATGAATGGGCTTGCAAAAAATTGCATCGAGGACAGGTGCAGCTTGCCTTCTACAAAGGCACCCACAGGTAAAGCTTTGCATCCTCTGCTCTCACTACACCCACTTGCCTGGACATCCCTTATCCTAATCACCCACTTACATGGCCCAGATGAAGTCTCTTCTGGAAACTTTCCTCTTCCAGTGGACACTAGCCCAATACGATGCCCTGTCACTTTCCCCAAACTTATATTGTAGGCCTGTATAATGTCTTTGAGCTTTTAACTAGGGTAATAGGGGTTTTATGCGCATGTTTAATAATATTGATGATGAGATGTGATTGACATTGCTATGATCCCTGTGACTTATGAGCCCGTGGAGGGCGTAGTTGTTGATGTGTAGGATCATGCCCAACGGACAATTACCATGTTGGACCGGTACACATGGAGAGATGATCAGTTCGAACCTCCATGGAGCTGAAGAGCCCACCAAATGGATACTAAGACCCCAGCAGGGGGCAGAGACCGAACAGAGCGGTTTTCACAGGAGAGGAGGATGTCTTGTAGAGGCACCCCGACAGAGCTTGACCGAGGGGGGTTGTTCTCTTTTCAGTGGAACGTTGGCCTTGGAAGGCCTAGGACGTCACCCTTCATGACCATGATGGCACCTAGCAACATGGACGCTTTGGGAGACAGCTAGGGTAGTTTTGGCATGTGTGCCAAGTTGGAAATGCCCAAGGAAGGCTAACGTTTTGCTCCAGGATGTTGCATTTGCCCTAGAAGGGGCTAACGTCACCCTAAAAGGGGCATGATGTCTCTCTATTGCTTGATTAGGGTTTAATTTTAAGCATTTAATGTAAAACAGTATGATTTTAGTATTTTGGCCTTGTTGGCCTTTTTATGACCTTAATAAAGTAAAATTAGGTCATTGTACTGTATAAATTGAGAGTTTTTACCTTCATTTTTTCATCATCTTTCACTCACCACTTGGTGAGGTCTGAAATTTGCACCATTTTTGGGGTGATTGGCTGAAATTGTGAGGCGCACTTGTTGAAGGAAGACTATTTTGGACTTATATTGGCATTTTTGGCATTTATCTTGGTGTAAGGTGTTACAACTAGGGTTTGCTACTTGATTTCTTGGTTAAATGTAAGTGAATTTCTGCAAAACTTCTTAATTGAATGGTTGTAGTATTGTTTTTCTTGCATTTATGGTTATAATTTGTAGAATTAAACCCTAGGTGACAAGCACACATAGAAGGTCCTTGTCTCATGTCCCTACCAAGGTTATAAGCCATTTTATTTCCTGAAGTGAGATAGAGCCTTTCCTTAGTAACACTCTATTCTTTCCTTTTAGCCCTTGTGGAAGAGGATTGAGCCTTGCCTTAGCAACACTCCATCCATCTTCTTCTATGCTAGTCGTTTTTCTCATTTATTTAGCTAAGAAGGAGAAAACGCATCAAGGCCTAGTTCCCCTACACCTTGGTGAGCCGATTTTCCCTAGGGTTTTCCTAGCAAAGCCTTGCCATAGAAACACGTTGCTTGCGAACCCTCTTGTCTTAGCTTTATGCAATCTTTTTGAGCTAGACGTTTTTCCATTGAACTAAGGAAGGAGGAGAGAGCACTGGGGCCTAGTTCCCCTACACCAAAGTGAGCCTCTCTCCCCTAGGGTTTCATCCTTGAGGCCTTGCCATAGCAACACCTCAAGGTCTAACCCTCTTGTCCTTAGTCTTACTATTATCACTTGATCCTTCAGCTCTTGCATCCTCCTTTTGACTCCATATGCCCTAGGAACACACTGATCTAAACCCTAGTGTGATCTAAAAACAACTTTTAATACTTTGAAGAAACCCTAACCTTTCTAACCCTAGCTTAAGACTAACCTTACTAACTTATTGCTACCGTCATCTTTTGCTATAAACATCATTGTGCAGCTAACGTTTTACTTTTAAGCAATTGAATGGTTGTTCAAGGCATTATCTAAATGAAGTGTCAATTGTTACATTGAATGCCCAGCTTCTTTACCATTTATTGAGAAGTGATATCGTAACTATTGCTATTGTACAAACATTGACTTCGTTAATATTTATTGCTCAATTGCTTACTATCACAAAGTTGTTTATTATATGAAGTACTAACCAGCAAGCAAGCTTGCATATGCGTCGTTTTATTGTTGTCTTGTTCTCGGGCAAGTGATCTTATTGGTTATTACTTCCGGTTATATTTATTGGCTATAAGCTAGGATTTTCTGATCAAGTGGTCACTTGTGAGGGGGATCATTATCACTTAGCCTTGCTAAAACCTCTCGGCTTTTCAAAACCCCAAGTTACCGGGGACGTCTCCCCTGGGCCTTACCTCCCTAAACAGAAAGAACCTTCCCATCGAGGTGACAGTGGGTGGGATTGGTTCAGTTACGCCAGTTTGATCTCTTTTCATCTATCCATTATCCTAACTACAAACTGTGCGATAACAGGGCCTTGGGCTTCTTGCGCGACCACCCTGTTTGTATTACCGGCCTTTTTGATGTTTTGGAGTCTATTTGGACTATCGTTGTTGGGGTTCCTTGTCGGGATGTCTCCCCCCCTGCTTGTTCTTCCTGCGCAGGGAAATTGTCCTTCTTCCCTGCCAATCCAATGGTATTTCGCGTGCTATTCTTTTTCTGTGTCCCTGGTTTCGGATCTGGATTCTTTCTCTAGGATGGATTCTTTGCCGCTGCGGTTCCTCCTGCAGATGTTTGTGACGGGCCCACTACAATTCCCTTGCCCTTAGGTATTTCCTTATAACTGGGACTTTCCAATCATCTGCCCAGTCCTTGATAGCCTAATATATTTCTTTTGTACTTACGCAGTATCGAAGTTGCAGCCATTCCTTATCTGGATCCCTGCGCGCTTGGATCCACATATTGTGTCACGTAGCCTTGAATATGGCTATCCCCTGGTACTGCACAACCACCTCGGAAGTTATTCGCTAGCTATTGGCTATCTTTTCCTTCATATCAGTTAGATACCTGGCAAAGGTGCTAGCATTACCACTTCTTCGTTTTGGATTTGAAGTGCTCCCCAAGGATTTGTATCGTGTTGCGTGACATTGTCCCACTTTGTCACAGAAGTGAGAATATGTAGGCTCCTTCCATCCGATCAGCGTTATCATCACTATCAGCCACGAATAGTGGAACTCAGTCCCAAAGTCCTGCGAATCCTTGCAGTCGTCTAGGAACAAATTCAACAAATAAGGGGCCCAACTTAGTATAGTGTCGTTTACGCAATGCGTTGTTGCTGCTACAACACCTGCGGGGACCTCCTCCTTGCGACATTCCCGAAGGAATTTGCACGCCATCAGCTTCCTTGCCATCCTGGTGGTTGCGTCACTGATCTGTTTGATGATAATGCCTCGCGATCCCCTTTTTGTTCTATAGGTCTTCTTCATTTCCTTTGTGGGCACTGTTATCCCCGATATCTAGGGATAACTAGGAGATCATGTCTCGAGGCCCACATGGTCCTAGACATGGAGTACGAGAGCAGATTGACTTGAGCATGGCCCTTGAGGGC
>JZKD02S1628374.1:1632148-1654022 GCA_000966675.3 Picea glauca | reverse complement strand
AAATTTCGATGTCTAACTCTACCCAAAACTTTGCACTCTCTATCAAAACTCTTATGAGCCCCTTCATTTTCTAGATTAAGAAGTTTGACAGCAATCATTGTGCCATCATTGAGAATCCCTTTGTACACTTTCCCAAAACTACCAACTCCTAACAAGTTGGCATCACTAAAGTCATCTGTTGCAGTGATGAGCTCTGCATAGGAAATTCTTCGGTGCCCGACATTTAAGGATGCCTCGACCTCTCTAAGAGTATGTCTCTTGTGATTTTGTCTCCACAAGATTCCCATAAACAAGCACAATACAACAATGACTATCACTGCAACAATAGGTATGATAAATMTTTTCAAATGMAAAAYACTTTTATGTTTGTGAGTAGAGCARGGTGACAAACCTACCCAAGGTCCACAGAGACCAAGATTTCCCATAAAYGCAGTGGCACCAAGATCTTTGAAAACTCCACCTCTAGGGACTTCTCCTGACAACTTGTTGAATGACAAATTCAAGTGGCGAAGCATTTTGAGATTTTCCAACGACTTGGGTATTCCACCCGACAAATTGTTGGAAGAGAAATCCATTCTCTGAAGACTGTGAAGTTCACCAAGCGAAACTGGAATTGGACCATCAAGGTTGTTGTAGGAAAGATTCAAGTATTCTACTTCAACGCAACTTCCAAGTGCACTTGGAATGGAACCAATTAACCCGTTTGCAGAGATATCTATGGCTTGAAGCATAGTCATCTTAGTCAGTCCCAACGGCACAGGGCCTTGTAATAAATTATTGGACAGGTTGAAATAGAAAGCTAAATTTGCAAGGCTTGCAACCTCTGGAGGTATGTGCCCACTTAGCTTGTTGTGTGATAGGTCTAGCAGTAGTAAGTTCACACATTTCCCTAGACTTGCAGGTATATTACCAGATAACTGATTCAAATCAAGAACTAGATAACTTAGCTGGTGGAGATGACCAACAGAATCAGGGATTATTCCAGAGAGATTATTTTGCGTAAGGTTCAGTGAACCCAAGCTTTTGAGTTGCCCAATTTTAGTGGGGATGTTTCCTTGTAAATTGTTGAATCCCAAATATAATCTCTCTAGATTTTGAAGCATATTAAGTGAAGTAGGAATTGACCCTGTAAAAAAATTGTTGTTTAAATCAAGCACATTTAAACTAGTTAGGTTTCCAATCTGTGGAGATATTTCTCCTCCTAATTCATTACCGCCCAAATTCAACCAGTAAATTTTAGAGAGGCGGCCTATAGAAAAGGGCAAACTTCCCGTGAAATGATTATCGTTTAACTGTAATACTTGTAGGATGGAACAATTAGTCAGAACAGTAAGAACGGGCAAGCTCGTGGTGCTGCCGCTAGCCAGTTGATTATTTGCTAAGCTTAGCACCTGGAGATGCTTTAACTTACCAAACTCCGTGGGCGCTACACCGCTGAACTGGTTTTCCCCTAAATCGATCAGTTGAAACTTAGTACAATTGAAGAGGGAAGAAGGAATGCTGCCACTCAGCTGATTACCGTATAGATAGAGTCCCTTCAATTGGGTGTTCTTGCTACACAACTCCGCTGGAATGTTACCAGTAACCTGGTTAAGCACTAACGACAAACGCTGAAGATTGGTGCAGTTAGACAGCGAAGATGGAATTTGACCTGTGATATGGTTTTGCCCTATACTAATCAATATCACCTGGGTTAGCAGACCCAGTTCGGAAGGAACACTCCCGTGAAGGTTGTTGTATCCCAAATCTATGTACTGCAAAGAGGACATGTTTCCTAAGCAGGGCGGGATTGTACCCGTCAAATTGTTCTCTCCCAAGTTAATGTATAGTAACTTGGGGAGAACACATATTTCAGAGGGAATGTTTCCTGTGAGAGTGTTAAAGGACAGAGTCAAGTTCCGTAAACTGCGGCAGCCACCAAGAGTGGGCGGAATAGAACCTTGGAGCTCATTAAGAGACAGGCGAAGCATCTTTAAGCGAAAGAGGGTTCCCAATTGATAGGGAATTTGACCGTGGAAACTGTTATTGTGAAGGTCGAAAACTCTAAGGAAGGAGAGATTGCCAAGAAGAGGAGAGAGAGTACCTTGTAATCCCATGCTTCCAAGATTGAGAGAAACCACTCTTGGTCTGCGCCGACTGCATGTGATGCCTGTCCAATTGCAGAAGGAAACATTTGGTTTCCAAGTAGTGGATAGTGGATAAGGAGTAATTGCAGACATGAATCCCAGCAGAGCGTCGTGATCAGAAGCATTGCTGAGATGAGGATGGCGAGGATGAGATGAGAAGACAAAAGGGATGAGAAGGATAATCAAATAAAAGAAGAAAAGAGAAGGAACGTAACAGCTTTCCATTTCTGCCAAGGAAATATAGCAATCCGTGCTATGCCAAAACCATATAACAATCGCTGCTATGCCATGCATGAGAGTTTTCATTTAATTTATAGAAACGTAGATTCATTTTTAACCATATAAATGTATAAATTGTTTGAATTTTGAAGAGACTATAGTTGTTGAGGCCATAATTGAGAGGATAAGACTTTTAGCTTGAAATAAATAATACCAAATATTATGTTTTCTTAGGGTAAATTTGGTCCTAAAATTAGTTGGAACTATGTTGTAAGTCAGATTTCTATTTTTGTGATGGGAAATTTGCCTCTATGGATTTGGCCAATTTTAAGATAACCTAGATCATCGGTTTTTCAAAAAACGATCGAAATATGTGAAAAGACTCCCTAGAAATAGGTTGGTTTGAGTGCCCCATACTCACACCAAAAACTGTAAGTAACCAATGTTTAACTTTTGAATAGGAAATAATTGAGAAGACAAGACTTATAAATAATAAATTTAATACTCAACAATCATTCACTCAATGTTCATGCAACATATCACCTCACCTCAATTGTCTCATAGTAAGTGGGGACTAACTTCTCTCACTCTCATTAATCAAAACACATCAATTGTAAGAAAACAATATCTTTAAATTTTGAATATAAAAAAATATATAATTTTAGAATTCTAAACCTGTGGCATGAATCAAATTTGAAGGATAGGATTATATTTCATTTTGAAAGGTTATTATCTATTCCACTATTTTATGTTGACAATGTAAAACACACTATGATTTTCATTTGAAAAGGAAAAAGGAAAATACATGATAGTGGGCATCCTTATCTTACTTGTGCAATCCCTTTTAAGAAACAATGGGTATCCTTATCTTGAATGTGTTATCCCTTTTAAAAAATAATGGGTGTCCTTATCTTGAATGACTTATCCATTTTAAATAATTGACCATTAACACTTTCACATTTGAAGTATGTCTAAGTTCTCTTAATTTTTAAAAGGATTAGGTACACACCACTTTGGAGACTTCTTAAAATACACCCATTACTTATAGGGGCTTCCAAACTTGCTTCGGGGAATCTTCTAGGGTTGACATCAATGACAACCAACTTCCAACAATCCCCTTTAAATAATTGACCATTAACACTTCTTCACTATAACTATGTCTAAGTTCTATTAATTCTTAAAAGGATTAGGTACACACTGCTTAATCTTGGAATGTAAGCATAAAAACATATCACTTCAATGGTCTCATACGAAGTGGGGACTAACTTCTCTCACTCTCATTAATCAAAATCTATTACAATTATAAGAAAATGTTGTCTTTGAATTTTGAATATAAAAATAGATAATGCTATTCTTTTAAACCTATGGCATGAATCAAATTTGAAGGATAGGGTCATATCTCATTTTGAAAGGTTATTATGTATTCAGGGATTTTATGTTGACAACCTAAAATACACAATGATTTTCGTTTTAAAAGGAAAAAGGAAAATATGGGATAGTGGACATCCTTATCTGACTTTTGATATCCCTTTTAAGGAATAGTGGGTATCCTTGTCTTGAATGTGTTATCCATTTTTATTGACCATTAACACTTCTATGTTAGAAGTATGTCTAAGTTCTATTCATTTTTAAAAGGATTAGGTACACACTACTTAATCTTGGAATATAAGTATAAAACAAGTTTAATGTATGTTATAATGGTTTGAAAATAGGCTAGCCTCTTGATACAAGAGAATGACCTTCTTATAGGAAAAAATATGCCATATAAATTTTGAATGAAACAATCTAAAGTATAACGTAATTTAGAAGAAGCTTGGAGATTAATAAATGAAATATAACACTTTTCAAGTTATGGAACTTCCATAGGTTTACGTGATCAATTTTAAAAAATACTGAACATGTGGTAATAGCAACCAACAAGTGCTTATAGAGATATATCCTAATATAATATTTCATAGAACTTGTATAGATATTCATGTTCTTTTATGTGAGTGCATTGAAGATATTTTGATTTTTGCTCATTAGGAGTGGTGGAGGTAGTCAAAACGCAAAAGGGGGATTAATGAGGTTTCAATATCCAATTTTGATATTGATAAGGTTTTGGTTAGAACTTCTAGTTTTTGGAAATTATGAAAAAGCTGTTCGAGACTAGAGGCTATTTTATAATAGTGCATAGAACTTGGATATATATTCACATCCTTTTATGTGATGCATTGAAAATATTCTAATGTGTGCTCATTGGGAGTGTTGGAGACAGTCAAAGGAGGGATTAATGATGCTTTGATATCAAATTTTGAGATTGATAAGTTTTTTGTTAGAACTTCTAATTTTTGGAAATTATAAATAAGTTACTCAAGGCTAGAGACTATTTTCTTTTTGTGACTATGTTTCAATAACCACATAAATGAGATTCATAATTTACTGGAAAATGGGTTTCCATTGGTCATATGTAGAATGAAGTTCCAACTCTACCAAAAAACAAGTTCCCTAAAATCTTATTGTTAAGTCCTCAAAACATACTATTTTTGTCACTTTCCTATAACAATTTCTATCTAGAGTCTATACCTATGAACCAATTTATATCCTATTTTATCCCCTTTTTTCCATAAATATCATGCTCAGCTACATAAATTGTGTATTGAAGGATATTAGAGTTAAATTTTCCATTTTATGCTCATTTTTATTCTTCCTTATGCAATTTGTTTTAACTAGTTATTATTTTTAATGGGTCTCTACAGAATCTCTGATTCTATAGAAACTCAAATACAATTATGTAGCCACTAAATGGTTTTCTACAACAAAATCCTTGTTCTATAGGGTCGCGAACACTTCAAGACTGAACCCCAACTCGTGGAATATGCCAAACCAATTTCTGAAGCTCATCCACCTATCATTTCATCCCAAGGATCCTCCAGATCAGCACATGAGACAAGTCAAACCCATAGTAAACATATGTACAAGTGGCGGAATTATGCGAGCTGAGTCTTCGTCAAAGCAACATGAAAACGAACAAGATCACATGAGAGAAATTCATGCATCATGTCATGAATTTCTCCATTATGTGGATGAAAAATCCTATTCCATATAGCCATGAGCTGTTAGATCCAATTTAGCATACACAAATGTGTATTTCATTTGTAAACATTTTACGAGATCTGTGAGAATTGGATCTATGCGATCTCGTGTACAATGTATAAAGAAGGGTTATCAGGCCTTCATAGGGACAATTATCTTTGACATCAAACTATTGTAAAACTCTTCTTGTTGTTTGAATCAATATATCAAAGTTATTGTTACTATGCACATACATGAGTTGTATATTTTGAGTTTACAGAGTTTAGTTTCATACGTTCTTTTATAGTACTGTTTACCAGGCCAGGAGGCCCCCCTTACAAGGAGTGCATTGCTCATTTACTTTGCTATTGGTATTTCCTTTTTATTAAGTTGTGTGATTTACATTTCTGGTTATTTATTTTATGCAAATTCATTTATTTACATTTGCATAGGGAAACTAACATAACAAACATTAATTGAATAAATATTTATTATTTTAGCTACAATAACTGTCATTGAATTAGGTGATTGAAAGACTGTAATTAACAATCTAGTAGATTGATGATCTTAAGTGTATAGAAGTATTCTTGTTTTTTTCTCGATATGTTTCTTCATCATTAGAAATTACTCTGTTCTTTCTGTAGTTGAACAAAAACTTTGTTTATGTAGATAAAACAAAAAACGATTTTCCTTATGCATTACTAATTAGTTATGTAGAATAGAAGATAATAATTGCATATATTTTGCATGCACTTCATCAATTTATGATCCCCAAGTTGATGATTTAATGTTGCAAAGTTCACCTAATTGAATTGATTGACCTTTTTTGCATTGTTGTCAGGGAGGTGCAAAAAGGCATTTAGTTTTTATTTTTATCATTTAAATGCACATAGGAAAGAATGCACCGAAAGAGAGATGGTAAGACACAAATATGACCTTACTGTAAATTTTCTTTATAGTATAATAGTCTGATGCATTCACTATAAGTAGAGTTTTAGTGAGTTTCTCTTCAACCATTTAAATCATGTTAAGTAGAATTCATGAATAGAYGTAGAGATAATAGAGGTAGATTTACTAGTGGTAGGAGTACACCAACCACCAATTCACCCACTCCATGTGGTACTATAAGAGCCACACCATCGACTAACCCATATGTAGGTAGAACTACAAGAGAAGGACGATCAGGAAGAACTGTGACTACACAAACAAAAGGCAAAGAAAAAGTTGGAGAAGGCAGTTCTAAATCAGAAAATGTTCCATCAACTTCACAATAAGTTGTCATACTTCAATCCAAAACTCAAGAGGAATAATTACTCAATGGTTAGCCTGAAATTGTATTTCCATAAAAACCTATTGAGTAACCTGAATTCTTTGCTACATAAGAGGCATTTGTACATCTCAGATAAGACAAAATTTCTGGAACATTTGGTGACTCAGAAGAAGTAAGAGGACCTAGAGGTGGAGAGGAAGAAATGAAAGAACAAACAGAAAGAGAAGAAAGACCAGAGGGTATAGGAACATCAACCGTTGAGGATGAATTTTGGATCCAACAACTATAGTCCAAAATGAAGAACATACCACCATCATCACTACCCAATTTTCATGGTATGTGTTGGCTATCAGAGGTCACTCCTGGATTGCTTGCAGGAGCAGAGCCCGACACCCATCAGTTTAATGTCACGATTTGTTTTAAAGGGGCGATCAAATGGAGGGAAACTCAGAACAATACCGTCCCAACTCAGAAACTAGGCCGAGCATGCATGACAAGTGAGGTCTTGATAAACTTCAAACAGTGAGTTGCAATAAAGGGTGAGTAAGGGGGAAGACTTTCGTGAGAAGAGTGCAAAGGTCTATCACAGACATCAAGTTCGTAACCGACTGGAGGAGAAAGCATTCGAACACAAAGTCTCTTTATATTCAAACACAAAAAACCAGAGAATACAAAAATGTCACGACAAATCCTTTATCATAACATAACTGTAACAATCCATGTGAATCATTCAACTGTGAACTCTTCGGCATGAGATGAAAGATAGATGGAAAAGGGAGAACTGTTTGTTATAAACCAAGAAATCTCAAACACAGAGGCATAACCAGGAAACCAAAATATTTGCTGAAACTTTATAGTCGGGAGCTTAGCTCTACCATCGATAGATACAAAAATGGAAAAAAATGCCTACATATACTCAAAACAACAAAGACAGCGGAACCAAGAAATTGCATTGAAAGCTTTGCGTCTGCATGGCTTCTGACAATCTGTAGCCGCAATCTTTGAATGGTCATGCAACTTATGGCAGACGCGATTGATCTTCTGACAGTTTCATCGACGAATCGACGTGCCTTTAATTCATTGCAGGACGTCCCCATTATGGCAGAGACGATGTCTAACCACCACCAACCGCTTCAATAACTGCTTTCTTGGGATCGAAGATGATCTGGCCAACTCAACACTTTGGGATGTGGAAGACTTCTCGCGCTACCACCTTGAATAACTGAATGGCTTGAAGGACGGGTATGGAGGCCAACATGGAGGATGGAGCGCATGACAGGAATGGTGGCGCCGGACTAAGAGGGCATGAAGGAAGTGGCGAGGTGTGAGAAGGACGACATAAGAGGGCGCATGGCGGAGGAAAACAGGTGAAAGGGGGAAAGACGAGAGATCGTGGACTTACTCTTTGGCGAGAGGCTAATGTGGAAAGCAACAGGACACATGGTGAGTAACGAGTGGATGGTGAGAAAAAGGGAGGATCACACGGACCAAAGAGGTGAGGTGGATGGATGACACATGGCAGCAGGGGAAAAGCGGAAAATAAGATGACATGGCGGGAGAAGGGCCCGTGCAGGATAAACACAGAGCAGCTGAGAATGACAGGAGTGCATGAGCGCTGTTGATCCGGGCGTTGAAATCTCGATCGTCAGAAAGCTGCATTCGCGATTCCGGACCCCCCCCCCCCTTCGCTTAAAGGTAGAAAGGCAGGGGGGGTCCGGAATTTTCCTTATCGTCGTTGATCCGGGCGCGCTGATCTGGGCCATTGGAGAGGTGCGCCCCCAATTCCGGACCCCCCCCCCCTCCGCTTAAAGGTAGAAAGGCAGGGGGGGTCCAGAATCCAACATGCGTCGTTGATCCGGGCGCTGTAATCCTTGCCGTCTAGATTTGGCTTTCGTTTAATCATGTGCGCATTAGCACCCCAAACTTAGGACAAGTGGGTTTTAACCCATTCTTTTGCAATCTAACCCCCCTGCAAGAAATATCTCTAACATTTGGCTCCATGGGGGATAGATTCATCCCTGTGATGCTCTAAGAACTCTTTTGCAGATTCAGTGCCTTTGTTGTTGGGCTATGGAGTCATTTATTAGTCTGGAAAACAAAAACAAAAACAATATTTACAAAACAAAACGAAAAGAGCTGACTGCGGCTCACAGAAAACATTTCTTTAGGAAATGCCCATTGATTGGGCCATTAAAAACTTCATTGCCTTCTATATCCTGCAACCTGTAAGTGTTGTTTAAAAACACTTCAAGGACCTTGAAAGGCCCGAACCAGAGGGCATCAAATTTACTGTGTTTTCCCTTTTCCTTCCTGGGTGCATCCCACTTGAGCACCAGATCACCCTGCTCAAATTCCTTCTTTCTGCTCTTTCTATCGAAAGCCTGCTTGATCTTCTGCTGATGATTGTAGGCTCTGTCTATGACCTATTCTCTGATCTGTTGCACTTCCACCATCTGATGAATTCTTCTGAGAACATGGTTAGGTTCTCCCTCATAGTCTTGGAGGAGATTTACCACAGGTAAGGTGAGCTGAGTGGGGAAAACGGCCTCTATTCCGTAAACCAGTTGGAAGGGTGAGAGGCCCAGGGATTTCTTTGTTGTCACCCGATCAGCCCAAAGAGAAAATTTGAGCTTTGAGTCCTAGGCCCTTTCATTGTTCTCTAGTAGCTTCTTGATAAGTTTGATTAGGCTTTTATTGGAGGACTCTGCTAGTCCGTTTCCCTGAGGATAGTAGGGAGTGGAGTGAATCAGTGAAATTCCAAATTGTTCACAAAACTTGATCAGAGGCTCAGACTGAAATGGGGAAGCATTGTCAGTGACGATTTTGCTAGGGCAGCCAAATCTAGCTATGATGTCTTCCAGGAAGCTGATGATTACTATGTGAGAGGTGCTTCTGGTAGGGACAACTTCTATCCACTTAGTGAAGTAGTCGGTTGCTGTCAAAATCCATCTGTGCTGGTCACTTGAGGGAGAATGAATTTCTCCGATGAAATCCAATCCCCATTGTTGAAAGGGCGCTGAGACCACCACAGGTTTCAATGGCAGGGACTTGAGCTGTTGCTTCCCTGAGAATTTATGGCATTTGATGCAAGCTCTGATTTCCCTACAGACATCAGGGAATAAGGTGGGCCAGTAATATCCATCTCGGAGGATCTTGTGAGCTGTGGTCTTCCAAAAATAATGACCCCCACAGAGACCACTATGGAAGTCAAATATAACCTTCTGGGCCTGCTGTGGGTCCAAACACCTCAGTAATACCCCCTGGGGGTCTTTCCAATACAAGGCTTGGTTTATGAGGCAATATCTGACAGCTTTGAGCTTTAATGCTCTTGCCTTGCTTTTTTCCATCCCATCAGGAGGCCTCAACTCTTGAAAAAAATATAAGATATCTTTGTACCAGGCGCATGCTGCTAGTGGTACAGTGCTTTGGGAACCCCTGTTGGATGGCTCACCTTGCTCATTAATGAAATTGATTCCCAAGGCTTTGTAATTTGATTCAGCCAGCAACTTGGCTAAACCTTGCCCCTTTATCAGCTTGGTGGGCCTAATCTCCAGATCAAATTCCAGGATCTTGGCGATCCATTTACCTCTTCTTCCGTCTATGTTAGGATGTATAAGAATGTCCTTCACAGAAGCTAAAGGGACATATGCAATGATCTTTGAATGCAATACATAGACTCTGAAAGCTTTGAGAGCTTTCACCAAGGCATAAGCCTGCTTCTCCATGATCTCGTATCGGAGTTCTGAGTCTCTTAGCACCTTACTAAAGAAGGCAATTGGCTGTTCTCACCCTTGATCATTCTTCTGCAACAAAACTGCCACTACTGTATCACAGGAAGCAAAAGAAAAAATTAGGAAATCTTTAGAATAATCTGGACTGATTAGCACAGGAGCCTCAGTCAATGCCTTCTTTATTTGGTCAAAAGACTCCCTAGGTTTAGCAGTCCATTTCACTTCATTTCCCTTTCCGAGCATGGCCGTGATGTGCTTCACCAGCTCAGCAAAATTTGAAACAAACCTTCTTAGAAAATTAATTCTTCCCAAAAATGCCTGAACCTCTTTCTTAGATCTGGGAAGTGACAGGGCCTGAATTGCTTCTACCCTGTCAGGGTCAATTCTCACTCCCTCTACTGATACTGTATGGCCTAATAATTTCCCCTCTTGCATAGCGAACAACGATTTCTTGGGATTCAGGGAAAGGCCAAACCTGCGACACTTCTGGAAAACCTTCTTCAAGTGGTAGCGGTGCTCTTTATCAGTCTTGGAGAAGATTGTTATGTCATCTAAGTAAATCACCACAAAATTATCCTTTTCTTCGATGAAGGCTATGTCCATGGCTCGCTGAAATGTTGCTCCCGCATTCATCAGTTCGAAAGGCATCTTGGCATACATGAATGTGCCCCAAGGAGTGGTGAAGGTTGTCTTTTCTCTGTCTTCAAGCATGACTGATATCTGATTATAGCCAGAAAATCCATCAATCATAGATATCCTAGATGCACCAGTGACCTTCTGCAACATATGTTCGATGTTGGGCAGGGGATAATTGTCCTTCCTTGAACTCCTATTCAGGTTCCTGAAATAAACACAGAGTCTGATTTCTCCTCTCTTCTTTCTCACTGGGACCAAATTGGCTACCCAGTTAGAGTATCTCAAGGGGACAATGATTTGGGCATCCAGTAGCTTCTTCACTTCCCTCTCCATGATAGGTAGCAGCGTAGGATTTATTTATCTCAGCTTCTGCTTGAATGGCTCGGCCTCTTCTTTCAGTGGGATCTTGTGCTCAATGACTGACGTGTCATATGTCTTGAGGTCTTCGTAGGTCCATGCGAACACGTCAGCAAACTCCTTCAGCAACTTAGTATATTCGATCCTCTGCTCCTCGGTCAGACTCTTTGACAGATTGACAAATTTAGGCTCCTCTGGTGTGCCTATGTTGCACTCAGCTGTATCATCATCATCACCAGAAACTCTCCCCCCTACTGCCACATCATTCCCACCAAACAAACTTTCTAATGGGATCAGTCCTTTCGGTATGTCATTGCTTGGTAGCTGTATAATCTGGTGGTTAGCAATTTCATTCAAAAACTCCCCAGGGTGATTGTCATCTTCCGTGTCAGGGTCCTCATCTATGTGCAATGCAGAAAAGTCATCTACTGATTGGAGAAATTTTTCGATCTCCTGATCATCCTCAAATACCTTCCAATGTTTGACATTGTCTGGTACGGCGGGTCTGTATCTTATCTCGACATTAGATTGGGCAGTGGGTAGCGCAGGAACTTCGAACAAACTAGATGAAAAGGCTAGAAAGTTGGCTGGAGCATTTTCTTCCCTTGGAATGAAAGAGATGTTAAAATCCAAGAAATAATTATCAACTAGTTCCCATACCTCGTTCCTGTAATTCTTAAGTCGAGGATGCTTGGCCTGATATATGTTTTTGAACTGCTGGACAATCAGTTCTGCATCTCCAAACACAACCATTTCCCTGATTCCCATCTCCTTTGTGGCTCTTAATCCCAGAACTAGAGCTTCATATTCTGCCACATTATTGGTGACTTCAAATTCCATCTTGTATGACAGAGATACAGTCTCTTGAGAAGGGGATCTGAATACCACTCTGGCACCTGCACCTATATTGGAAGAAGCTCCATCGAAGAAAATTTTCCAAACAGAGGTGGTTTGGGGAGGCATTCCCTGATTAAGACTGGGCTGCTTTCTAATTTGCAAAGGGGCTTCAGGGGTCTCAATGACTTGTAGCAAGCTAGACCCTAAGCCAGTGTCAAGTGCAAAGATGGGATGATTAGTGGGGTCTGCTTCATCACTGACAATGTAGGCTAGCTGGGCTTCTCTGTACAATCTCCTATGTTCCCCTCCAAAGACTGGTATGGTGGCATATGTAAGATCCATCTGTAACGTCCCTCCAAGTCTCTTAATCCAATACCTTGACAACAGCATGCCAAACTTGGGGAAGACATCATCTACCACGATATCCATGAGCATACTTTTCATGGGCAGCTGAAACAAAGAGACTACGAGATCCTTGATGACTCCCAAACATTGCACTCTTCTGGAGTCGAAAGAATATAGGTCATGATAGGCTCAGGTGACTTCCAGTCCTAATTCTTCCATGACAGCTTTGGGCATGAGGTTATGGGAGGCTCCTGAGTCCATCAAACAGTTGTGCAGTACCTTGTCGTGTATGTTCAGGGAGGTGTAGAAGGGAGGGGATGAATCATCTCTATCTTCTACCATGGGTCCTAGGAAAACTACTGGCTTTTCATCTTGGAGGTTTATGAAGTCTGTAGAGGGGCCTGAGGCTTCAGATTTCAAGAGGTCAGAAAAATGCTTCTTGAATTCACCATGTTTAATTAGCTCAGTGAGGGGCACAAGGATCCTGATCTTTTGAATCTCATGCTCGAAATTAAAAAGGGATGTAGCTTTGGAATTTCTCTAATTTCAGGAACAAGATTTTGGACAATGGGAGAGAGAGGTTGGGACTTCTTAACTCTATGGTTGTTAGCTACCTCATCAACAGGCTTCTCTGCTCTAGAGGATGGCTCCGGAATATCAAGTGTTGCTGCCCTTTTGTCAGATCTTAGGTTATACCTGCCTCGGCCACCACCAGCTTTGTCTCCCTTTCTCAATTCATTTAGTTGACTGTTCATGAGGGATTCCTCACATGTTGATTGAGCCAGGTGAGGGAAAGGAGGAGTGACTTCTACAGAGTGAATTTTAGGCTCAGGCTCGTCTGTTTCTCCTTCTTCTTCATCAGCCACAAAATTGTTCTGGAAGGGAGCCTGAATCCTTTGGTCATCTCTGTCTCTTTCTTTCTCTCTATGCATAGTTGGGGGAGAAAAATTGTTTGGTCTTCTGAAACCTGTTCTGTTCTCGTTGTTCTGAGGGCCCTTGTTCATTTCTTTCCTTTCTACCTTCAATCTCTCCATCTCTTCTTTCAGAAAGTTCATCACCTGGGCCAGCTCATTTACTTGAGGGTGGGGCAGTGACGGGCCGAAAATGTTGGAGCCATAAATCGAGGCTTCTAATTTTCCCTTTCTTCTGTCTGTGTCGGCCTTGTTCCTCAGTCTGTCAGCTGCTAGTATGTTGGATTCTACCTCTATAGCTGCATCTTGCATTTGAGCTAAGGAGTTAGCTCTTCTTTCTCTTAATAGGAGGCAGAAATCGGGGTCAAATGCACTAGCATAGGAAATTTAGGCAGAGGCCTCTGAGGGTTTTATCTTTGTAGGAATCTTGTTATACATTTTATTAAATATTTTGGAGAAGTCAGAGACCGACTCTCCTTCCTGCTTTTTCAGAGACCCAAACTCAGTCATGTAATATATGTAATCTTTTCTATCTCCCCATTGCCTGAGGAAAACAGTATCCAGGGCTTCAATTCCAGCAATAGATCCAGGGGCCAGTCCCTTGAACCACTTCCTCACCTCACCATCCAACATCTGAACAAAAACTCTCATCCAGACATCTTCATTTTCAATGTTCAGATTGTCTGCATAACTGTAGAAAGCAGCCAGGTGCTCTTCTGCAGTTATGTCCCCTTCCCTAGTGAACTTGGGCATATACTTCAAGTAGTCTCCAGCAGGGAGAGGGTTCATGGGATGGGGTAGGATTAAGGGAGCATATCTAGCTGTGACTATGGCATCCATTCTATTTTTGGGGGGATTAGCAACAACCATAGGGATGTTAGGTGGAGGAGAACTGGGAGGAGAAGTAGTGTGAACAAGAGATGTAGGAAAAGAGGTCCTTAAAGGGGACGACGGAAAAAACAGAGAGAGGTTTAAGGGACCTGAATATGTAGACGTTTCTCTCTATGAAGCAGTAGTAATAAAAGGAGGAGTAGTGAAACCTTTTGAGGCCTGAGGTCTGTACTGAGGCACAACTTCCAGGGAGGGGGGAGTGACAAGGATTTCTCCCTCTGATACTAGACCAGGAGGAGAAAACTCAGCAGGAACACTCCCGAAGTTCAAAAAACGGGAAACCTAGAGGAAGGAAAACTAGGAAGCTAAGAATAAGAAAATGGAGTTCTTACAGAAGGAGGTGGGGAAATACCTGATTCAAAGGTGAATATTTCTCCTTGAGGAGTCTCTCCTCTTCTGAGAATCACCTCCGGATTTTCTTCAGTAGCAGCCAGAGGCAGTTGTGAATGAGACCGCGTGTGTCTGCCGCTGGAAGCCACAACTAATCGAACGGGTTCGCTGCAGTGGAGTCGTCACAATGGAGTCGCCAGGTGCATAGTAGAAATCTTCAAGTTCTGATATCTGATGCACCTTCAGAATCAGCTTAATATTTGTCGTTCAATCCCGGGGAAATTATTCAACTTCGTCCCTGGCAATGGCGCCAGAAATGTTGGTGATTGGAGGTCACTCCTGGATTGCTTGCAGGAGCAGAGCCCGACGCCCATCAATTTAATGTCACGATTTGTTTTAAAGGGGTGATCAAATGGAGGGAAACTCAGAACAATACCGTTCCAACTCAGAAACTAGGTCGGGCATGCATGACAAGTGAAGTCTTGATAAACTTCAAACAGTGAGTTGCAATAAAGGGTGAGTAGGGGGGAATACTTTCATGAGAAGAGTGCAAAGGTCTATCACAGACATCAAGTTCGTAACCGACTGGAGGAGAAAGCATTCGAACACAAAGTCTCTTTATATTCAAACACAGAAAACCAAAGAATACAAAAATGTCACGACAAATCGTTTATCATAACATAACTGTAACAATCCACGTGAATCATTCAACTGTGAACTCTCCGGCATGAGATGAAAGATAGATGGAAAAGGGAGAAGTGTTTGTTATAAACCAAGAAATCTCAAACACAGAGGCATAACCAGGAAACCAGAATATTTACTGAAACTTTACAGTCGGGAGCTTAGCTCTACCATCGATAGATACAAAAATGGCAAAAATGCCTACATATACTCAAAACAACAACGACAACGGAACCAAGAAATTGCATTGAAAGCTTTGCGACTGCATGGCTTCTAACAATCTGTAGCCGCAATCTTTGAATGGTCGTGCAACTTATGGCAGACGCGATTGATCTTCTGACGGTTTCATCGGCGAATTGACGTGCCTTTAATTCATTGCAGGACGTCCCCATTATGGCAGAGACGATGTCTAACCACCACCAACCGCTTCAATAACTGCTTTCTTGGGATCGAGAACGATCTGGCCAACTCAGCACTTTGGGATGTGGAAGACTTCTCGCGCTGCCACTTGGAATAATTGAATGGCTTGAAGGATGGGTATGGAGGCCAACATGGAGGATGGAGCGCATGACAGGAATGGTGGCACCAGACTAAGAGGGTGTGAAGGAAGTGGCGAGGTGTGAGAAGGATGAAAGAGGAGGGCGCATGGCGGAGGACAACAGGTGAAAGGGGGAAAGATGAGAGATTATGGACTCACTCTTTGGCAAGAGGCTAACGTGGAAAGGAACGAGACACATGGCGAGTAACGAGTGGATGGTGAGAAAAAGGGAGGACCACACGGACCAAAGAGGTGAGGTGGATGGATGACACATGGCAGCAGGGGAAAAGCGGAAAAGAAGATGACATGGCGAGAGAATGGCCTGCACAGGCTAAACACAGAGCAGCTGAGAATGACAGGAGTTCATGAGTGCCATTGATCCAGGCATTGAAATCTCGACCGTCAGAAAGCTGCATTCGTGATTCCGAACCCCCCCCCCCCNNCCCTCCGCTTAAAGGTAGAAAGGCAGGGGGGTCCGGAATTTTCCTTATCGCCGTTGATCCGGGCGTGCTGATATGGGCCGTTGGAGAGGTACGCCCCCGATTCCGGACCCTCCCCCCCTCCGCTTAAAGGTAGAAAGGCAGGGGGGGTCCAGAATCCAACATGCGTCGTTGATCCGGGCGCTGTAATCCTTGTCGTCTAGATTTGTCTTCCGTTTAATCATGTGCGCATTAGCACCCCAAACTTAGGACAAGTGGGTTTTAACCCATTCTTTTGCAATCTAACCCCCCTACAAGAAATATCGCTAACAGTATGATAACTAAAGACCCCCAAAAAAATATTTTTGAATTTGATGTGTTATGTCACAGTTATGATTATTATTTTGACGGTAAAAAATTGAAGTTATTTCCAACCAAACTTAAATATGTCGCATTACGTTGCTTTAAGGGCTTGGGAACAAATTCTATAAAAACATGGGATGAGATGAGAAAACATTCCTTGAAAAATATCATGATTATTGTAGAAATCGAGGAATGAGAGAGGAAATGTTTAAAATGACACAAAAAGAAGAGGAGAGCCTTGAAGACTACTTAGAAAGATTTCATTATATTGTTAAAAGAGCACTGCAAAATCATCTATATTTGGATACTCTTAAAGTCAWTTTTCKTCRGAGGAATATAGATGAATGGATTAATGTGTTAAATTTAATGGGTAAAGGATATATTTCTCACCTAACCTATCCATAAATATGTGACTTATGTAAGCATATCTCTCGATGGAAGTCCAAATATGGTAAGGGACCTAAGGATACTATCTCTAGAGTTAACAAATCAACCACCAATGGGGTAAGTAGAACAGATATTGACAATTTATTGGACAATTTTAAAATAGATATTCTCAGTACTATTGGTTCTCAATTAGACGCATTTAAAATTAAGCAAAAGAAAGAGGTAGAGGATGCAAAATTAACTATTTGTTGTCCAAAATGTAGAAAACATCCTTTAAAATAATGTCTGTTAGATAAAATTCAACTTTATGGGATATGTGAATATACTCATGCTACATAAAAATTTCCATCTCTACTGGAACTCAAAGCAGCTTACCAAGGGACTCAAGGAGCTATAGAGAAGTTGTGTTTTGTTGCACCAAAAATACTTTGGAAACCAAGGACTTCAGGTATATCTCAATATCCCTCTCAACAATTTAATCCTTATTATTATCAACAATACCCCCAATAGGATTGGACCATTCCTATGCCTTGGCAAGCATGGCCACCACAACAAGTCCAAAACCAACTGTGGAAACAAGTTTGGGGAGGATATACCTATGGGACCATGCATGCTCCTGCTTACCCTATGCAACAACAATATACCCAATACCATTTACAAAACCAATATCCCCCACAAGTCCAACAACCACACTCCAATAAGCCACAACAACCACAAATTTTACAACCTTGGCAACTTCAATTACCATAAAATCAACCTCCAATACCGACTCAACTACCTGCACAACCCATTTATAACCCCAATAATAAAGTAACTCAACCTGCTTACAATGATTAGCTACAAAATATTACCGCTTATATGATTACTTCTCTTGGTATAAATGATATTCATCTTAGATTAGGAAAAGTACTTCATCAAGATACACTTATTATTGTTAAAGAACCAATAGAGGAGAAAACTCCTAATCAAACAAACAATAATGATAGTCCTAATGCAATAAATCAAGCTTCTTCATCCATAATAAATCAAGCACAACAATCTAGTACTCCACCTTTCCCAAAAAGGTTGGCACTAGAAAAAGAAAATCACTCAGTGTGGATGTGATTTATTAGACGAGTTAAAGAATATTTGTGTCAAAATTCCATTACTGAAAGAAATCAAAGACATCCAAATTTATGCTAAGATAGTAATGGAATTGTGTATAAAGAAAATAAGAAGGAAAAATAAAGACCCACAAATAATGCAAGTTATTGGTAAATCAACAAACCTTATGTTAGGTAAAATATATATGCAAAAATATGTTGATTCCAGTAGCCCCATTGTAAAAATTCACATCAATAATGTTGCAATAGAACACACGTCAATAGATTTAGGAGAAACAATAAATGTAATGAAAAAATGTACCATGGATGAATTCAAATTGCCTAATCTTCGCAATACACCCACAATTTTACAATTAGTTGATAGATCAACAATAAAACTAGAAGGTGTATTAGAGGATATAACAGTCTCCTTGGATTCTTGGGAGTAACCTATATATTTCATTGTTTTACAGTCGAAATCTAACTTGGGTAAGCACCCACTAATCTTAGGGAGACCTTGGTTAGCTACAACTAATGCTTTTATTAATTGTAGATAATGGGACATGGAAATTGCACACAAGGATTCAGTTAAGAAATTCAATTTATATCCTCCTGCTAAAGATTTAACTGAATTAGAATTTACTCAATTCTTTCAAGATACAAATAATGATGAGGAATTAGTACAACCTATTTTAACTATTGACCAACTTATGAATCTAAAGAATGATATCGAGGAAAATAAAATCATTAATTTCATCAATAATTTTGATTTTACTCAATATCATGGGGGGCAACATACTTTTGATCATAAACATATATTGGACAAAGATTTTCAAGAAAATTATACTATGGATACTTCATCAACAATTTCACGTTCAATTCCTTCTGTCAAAACAATATCAGAATTAAGTAACATATTTGTTGAATTTTTTCAAGGAAAAACTCTAAATATCATTCTAAACATGAAGAATTTCAAAAAGAGCAATTAATCAAAACGCTTCAGAAACATTCTGGTGCATTCACATGGGAATACACTGATACATGTGGAATCCACCCTACTACATGTATTCATCATATTTATATAGAAGACAATTCCAAGCCTATCAGGCAGCCCCAAAGACGTATGAACCCACTCTTGAAGGAATTTGTGAAAGATGAACTACAGAAACTACTTAATGTTAATATATCCAATTTATTACAGTCAATGGGTATCTCCACTAGTGATTGTTACTAAGAAAAATGGAAAATGGCGTGTTTGCATATATTATAGAGAATTGAATAAAGAAAAGTTAAAATATCATCTCCCTCTACCATTTATAGATAAGGTTCTAGGCACATTAGTAGGTAAAAAATGCTTTTCATTTCTGGATGGGTTGACTGGTTATAGCCAAATTTAGATATCTCCAGAGGATCGGGATAAAATAAAATTCACATGCCCATGGGGAAAATATGCTTGCAGAGTACTACCTTTTGGGTTATGTTTAATGCACCTGCACCTTTTCAATATGTCGCACTAGGTATCTTTTCTGACCTGATTCATGATTGTGTAGAATTATATATGGATGATTTCACTATCTATGGAAACACTTTTGAGGAAGCATTAGAAAATTTAGAAAAAGTTTTAATTAGATGTCAAGAAACTAATTTGGCATTAAGTAATGAGAAATAATTTATGTTGCAAACTTAAGGAATTGTTTTGGGTAACTGTGTGTCTTCTGCGGGAATAAAAGTGGATCCAACAAAGATAGAAGTCATTTCCAATCTTCCAGTGCCAATGACCCAAAAAGATGTCAAGAGTTTCTTAGGACATGCTAGTTACTATAGATGATTCATTGAAAATTTCATAAAAATTGCATCTCCCTTATTCAAACTTCTTACTAAAGATAATGATTTTTTCTGGAATATTCCTTGCCAAACTACATTTGAAACTTTGAAAGAGAAACTTTATGTAGCTCCTATTTTAAGAGGGCCAAATTGGTCCCTCCTTTCATATATCTACAAATGCCTCTAACACAACTTTAGGAGCAGTGCTAGGAAAAAAGGAAAATCAAGTGTATTATGCCATTTATTTTGTGAGTAAAAACATGACACCCCTTGAATTGAATTATACAGTTACAGAAAAGGAGTTCCTTCCAATAGTGCATACAATCAATAAATTCAAGCATTATATTATAGGGTATGAGATATTCATCCACACTGATCATTCAACCATTATATACTTAATAAATATACCAATTACCAATGGTAGGGTTACCAGGTGGCTTCTTCTATTACAAGAATTTAATATCACTGTGCTAGATAAACCTGGTAAAGAGAACGTAGTTGCAGACTTTCTTTCTAGGATTCATACGAAGGTGAATTAGTTCTTGTTAATGAAAATTTTTCCAATGAGCATATTTTTGCAATATCTACTAAATATCCTTGGTTTGCAGATATTGCTAACTATTTAGCTACAAGAAAGTTACCCCAACATATCTCCACAAAGAAGAAGCAGAAGATCATCAAACTTAGTGCCACTTACTCATGGATTGGTGGAGAAATTTTTCGTATGGGACCTGATCTAATCATTTGGAGATGTATTATGAGAGGATGAATTATTTGACATATTAAAGGCATGCCATGATGAACCATGTGGAGGCCATGTTGTTGATAAAAGAACTGCATACAAATTCCTTCATTTGATGCATTATTGACCCACTCTTTTTAGAGATTCCAAGAAGTATGTCAAAAGTTGTTACAATTGTTAGTGGATGGGTCAACTAGTTCAAGTAGATGAAATGCCTCTACAACCCCAGGTACTCATAGATCCATTTGAAAAATGGGCCTTAGATTTCATTGGACCTATTTTTCCAATGTCTCAAAAAAATAGGTATATTCTAGTATGTATTGATTATGTCGCTAAATGTGTAGAAGATAAACCTCTTTTTCATGCTAATGAGCAAGCAATTGTAGATTTTTTATTTGAGGACATATTTACTCATTTTGGTGTCCCAAGAGAAATTGTAACAGATCAAGGTGCTTGGTTCACATCAAAATTTGTCCAAACTATCATAGAGCAATACCAGATCCACAAACAAAGTTCTTGGATCCAATGGGTAGGTGGAGTCCACAAACAAAGTTCTTGAATCCATCTTGACCAAAATTGTTCAGCTACACCACCGAGATTGGGCAGATAGGATTTCAGAGGAACTTTGGGCATACTGTACAACATGGAGGAATACAACCGGGCATACACCATATGAGCTTGTGTATGGTAAACAATTTTTGTTTCCTGTTGCGTTCCAAATCAAGACTTTCATAACAAAAGCCAAGCTAGGGATGGATCTTTCAGAAGTACAACAGTAGAGGTTAGCACAACTCAATGAATTGGATGAGATTCAACAAGATGCAATTAAGAATACTACTATCATCCAACAACAAAGAACAAAATGGCATGACAAATTCATCAAAAAGAATAAATTCAAATCAGGTGACTGGGCTCTCTTATTTGATTTTGGATTTAAAAACTTTAAAGGGAAGCTCAATACTCGTTGGTTGGGGCCATATGAGATAGAGACAAATTTTTATAATGGATCGGTTAAAATCAAAAATATCGATGGGAAGGGAATTTGATTTATAGTGAATGGGCATAGAATAAGGTTATATCAAAAGCCTTCAAATAGAGAAGAATTTGTACATAATATTCTTCAACAACCGG
>JZKD02S1628374.1:1611268-1622948 GCA_000966675.3 Picea glauca | reverse complement strand
ACTCTTGTGACCAACTTGCGACATTTGCGACAAGCTGTACAGGAGTTGCGACACTTGCGACAAGTGAGAGGTATGTGCGACACTTATCCAGTTGAGTGATTTGGATGTGTAACACTTGGTGCATGTGAAGGAACAAAGTATTCATATATGAGGAGAGTTGGGGTTCCTTGGGCGTGTGACATGCCAAGGGGATAATCCACCCAAGATGCCTTGCGACACAAGTCAAACGATAGACAGTTTGATGAAGGATTGAGGCAAATACTTGGGCGCTCTACTAATGAAGGAAAATCAGTCAAGGCATGGGGTCGCACTTGGGAAAGTTGACTCGACTCACCTAAGGGATGCATACACCTAAGATGACAAGTTGGTTAGATGGATCAATGGGTTAGCTAGACATTGAAACAAATCATTTGGTGGGTTGGTTGGTCAAGCCGCGGGAACACGCCCACATGAGGAGTCGACCCAACCTTGTGAAGGGGCGCAACTTCGTGAATTGACAGGTCAACTCACCCATGGAAAAAGAGACATGAAGGATGGACACTTATAAAGGAAAAAGGGCATACAATCAAGAAGGAAGCTTGAAAGATAAGGAGAGAAAGAAGATCTCTACAATTATGAGGTAGACGAAGAGGGTGAGCTCCCTCAAGGATCCAAGTCACTTCACTTGAGAGGACTTTTGCTGCCTTGAGGCGGATTCATTGGATAGCGTTGGGCGAGCTTCTTTTGAGCCGGTTTTGGGGAAGTATGGAAACATAGGTCTATCGGAGGCATGTGTGAGGCAGAATTGAAATCTATGAATTTTGCAGAAACGAAGAGACAATAAGTATCATTTGAGGGTGTTAGCGATTATTTTTATCTTAGGAACAAAAGTACCCAAGTCTGTAAGTTTCACAGGAAGCGCCCAAGTGCAGCGCAGGAGAAACCCTTTTTTTTCTGATAGCAAGTCAAGTGAGCGGGCAAAGTATCGTTGGCAGCATTCAAGATCTATTTACAAAACAAATCGACGGTCATCGAGTTTTTGGAGCTACCGAGTTGCCCGAGGTTTAGCGCTAGAGGGAGCACCAATAGTTCAAATCAGACTTGTGTCGTCCGATCAAATTGGGACAGGTGGCAGCCAGTCGGTGTATTGGAGATCGGCGTTTCAGAAGTCAAGGAGCCATTCGTTCATTGCATTTGAAATCGCCGATCGGTGAAACGCCGAAAGCGCCTTTGGCGTTGAGCCTACGGTCTTAGCCCCAGGTCTTATCAAGCAAGCCTGTGAAGGGGGGGCAACCCCTTTTGTAATAGCGAAGCTACCCCGACCATTCATCTCAAGGACACGCGGCACGCATCCGTGCCATGTCGGCATTCGGGAGTTTGAGTGGTAAGCGCTCCTTGCCTTTCCGTATTTCGAAACCCCGGACTCGAAATGCCAATAGCGCCCAGAATCGGGCCCGTGGTTTTGGCGCCTAGTCATAAAGGAACGAGCCTGGAGGAGGTGATCTAATGTTCAGCATTTGGCCACTCGAGCCCCAAAGAGCCGTAAGCAGTTTCAGCCATTCATTTTTGTGGGGAATGTGTGGCAACTGTTAGGCCCTCCTGACATTTCGCCCTTCACGACTTTGAAAGAGAAAAGTCCTATTCCTTTCACATCTGCGAACCCCAAAGCGTCGACAACACTCTGGAAAATAGGCGTAGGGTTGCGGCCTATGGTCATTTGCAAAGGTAGAAAGGGTTGTACAAAAGGGGGGCCAAAAGTGTCGAGTCGAGTCTCAGAAGGTGGACACTGTGTTTTTTAGAAGCTGGTTCGACATAACCGAGAGCCCAGTACCCGCTGGAATTGAATGAAGAAGAGAAGAGGGTGGGTGAAACCTCGCCTCACTCATTTATTGTAGAGTATGGATGTCCCAGCTAAAAGTCTACCCAATATGGTCCTCTGTACTGGTTCTTTTCATGAAAGCCATGCCAAGTCTTCAACTCGCCAGGGGAGCTTGCACACTCTAATTCAGTCTTTAAGGGCTCAGCTACCCCCTGGCACGAGCCATGCAGAATTAAGGTGGCGTGTGACAAGAGAATGCAGGAATGATTTGATTGAGGAGACGCCATACATTGAAGGTCATGGGATGCCTCTACTAGGCGAAATAGGGGAAAAGTATATGTAGGCATTTTTTCCATTTTTGTGAGGATGGATGGTAGAGCATAGCTCTTGATTGTAAAGTTTTAACAGACTCTAGCTCCCTATTTATGTATTGGTATGTAAGATTTCTTGTTTAATGAAAGACAACCTTCTCACTCCATCTAGTTTTCATCTCATACTGAGAGAGTTCATGATCTTCTGATTCGTGCAAATGGTTGCAATTATGTTATGATAAAGGCTTTATTGTTGCATTGTTGTATTCTCTAGTTCTCTGCATTTGAACATAAGAAGATCTTGCATTTAGATGTTTTCCTCTATAGTCTGTTAGAAGACCTGATGCTTATGATAGACCTTTTCATCTTTCTGATACAAGTCTTCCCCCTAATTGCCCTTACTACAACTCACTGTCTGAAGTTATCTAAGACCTCATTTGCCCTTGCATGCCTAGCCTAGTTTCGGAGTTAGAGCCACATCATCTTGAGTTAAACTCCATTTGATCACCCCATTAAACAAATCATGACACAATCTGATGGGCATTGGGCTCTACTCCTATTGCAATCCAGGGGTGACTTCCGATGCTAACATTTCTGGCACCGTTGCCGAGGACGAAGTTGAAAATTTTTCTCGGGATTGAACGACATTGAGCCTCTAATCCTGAAGGTGCATCAGGCATCAGAGCCTTTGAAGATTTCTACTATGCACCTGGTGACTCCATTGTGACGACTCCACTGGGAAGAACCTGCTCTATTAATTGTGGCTTACAGAGGCAAACACATGCGGGCTCATCCAGAGCTGCCTCTAGTTACACCTGAAACTGACCCGGAGGTGGTCCTCCAAAAAGGAAAGGCCCCTAAAGAAGAAGCTTCCACTGCCAAAACATGTAATCCGCCATCTCCTTCTGTGAGAACTCCATTCTCTCCTCCTTAGTTTCTTAATAGACCTCCTTCGAAGGTTTCCCATTTCCTAAATTTCAGGAGTATTCCTGCTGAGTTTTCCCCTCCTGGTCTGGGATTGGAGGGAGAAATCCTTGTCACTCCCCTCTCCTCTGAAGCTACACCCTGGCATAGACCCAAGACTACAGAATATTTCCCCACTCCTGCACGAAGAGGAGCACCTGTTGACTTGATCTTGTTATCCTTCTCCTTAAAGCCCCTCTTATTTCCTACCCCACTTCGGGACTCATTCCCAGTAGCCCCTTTGTGAACTCCTTCTCCTCCGAGTTCTCCTCCACCTAATAGTCCTATGGTTGGTGCTAATCCCCCTCTGAATAGAATGGACGTCATAGTCACTGCCAGATATGATCCTTTAGTTCTACCCCATCCTATGAATCCTTTCCCTGCTGGAGATTACTTGAAGTACATGCCCAAGTTCACTAGAGAAGGAGATGTAACTGTGGAAGAGCACCTGGCTTCTTTCTATAGTTACGCAGACAACCTCAACATTGAAAATGAAGATGTATGGATGAGAGTCTTTGTCCAAAGCCTGGATGGCGAGGTGAGGAAATGGTTCAGAGGATTGGTCCCCGGATCTATTGCTAGGATCGAGGCCCTGGATGGTGTTTTCCTGAGGCAGTGGGGCAATAGAAAGGATTTCATGTATTACATGATAGAGTTCAGGTCTTTGAAGAAAATGGAAGGAGATTTTGTCTCTGACTTCTCCAAAATATTTAATAAGATGTATAATAAAATTCCTGCTAAAATAAAGCCTTCAGAAGCCTCGGCCAAGATTTCTTACGCTAGTGCATTTGGCCCCGATTTCTGTCTACTATTGAGAGAAAGAAGAGCCACCTCCTTAGCTCAGATGCAAGATGTGGCCATAGAAGTGGAATCCAATGTATTAGCAGCTGACAGACTAAGAAACAAGGCTGACGCAGACAGAAGAAAGGGAAGGTCGAAAGCCTCAACTTCCGGATCAGCGGTGCCCCACCCTCAAGTGGATGAACTAACCAAGATAGTGAAGTCTCTGTCTGTAGAGATGGAGAGAATGACGGCTGAAGGGAGGCAATCATACAAGGGCCCTCTGAACGCTGAAAAAAAAGGAGGTTTCAGGAGGCCAAACAATTTTACTCCCATGAATGTGCAAAGAGAGAAGGGAAGAGACAGAGAAGGCCAGAAAATTCAAGCCCCTTTTCAAAACAATTTTGTGGCCGAGGGGGAAGAAGGAGAAACAGACGAGCTTGATCTTGAAATCCATTTCTTCAGAGAAACTCCTCCTTTTCCTCATCTCACTCAATCAGCATACGAGGAGTCTCTCAGGGACAGTCAGCTAAATGAACTGAGCAAGGGAGACAAGGATAGTGGCAACCAAGGCAGATATGATTTGAGGTCGAAGAAAAAGATGATAGCACCTGGTGCTCCTAAGCGGTCTACTAGAACAGAGAAGCTTGCTGACGGAGTAACAGATAGTCACAGAGGTAAGAAGACCCGACCCCTCTCTCCCATTATCCAGAGTCATGCTCCCGAAATAAGAGAAATCCCAAAGCTCTCATCTTCTTTTAATTTCAAGCATGAAATTCAAAAAATCAGAATCCATGTGCCCTTGAAAGAATTGATTAAACATGAACGGTTCAAAAAACGATTTTCTAAGCTCTTATAGTCTGAGGTCTCAAGCCTTCCCATAGATACCATCAATTTGCAAGATGAAAATCCTGTAGTTATTCTAGGTCCTATGGTAGAAGATAGGAATGAATCATCCCCTCCCTTTTACACTTCCTTAAACATACATGACAAGGTACTGCACAACTGCTTGATGGATTCAGGGGCTTCTCACAACCTCATGCCCAAAACTGTCATGGAGGAGTTAGGGCTAGAAGTCACCCGAGACTATCATGACCTCTATTCCTTTGACTCCAAGCAAGTTCAATGTCTCGGGGTTATCAAAGACCTGGTCGTGACCTTGTTTCAGTTGCCCATGAAAAGTTTGGTCATGGATATTGTAGTGGCTGATGTTCCCCCTAAGTTCAGTATGTTGTTGTCAAGATCTTGGATAAAAAGACTAGGGGGAACCTTGCAGATGGACCTCACATATGCTACTATCCTAGTGTTCGGAGGAGAACATAGGAGGCTATATAGGGAAGCCTAATTGGCCTATATAATCAGTGATGAAGCCAATCCTACCAATCATCCCATTTTCACCTTGGACACTAATTTAGGTTCCAATTTACTGCAACTCACTCATTCTCCCAAACCTCCTCTCGAACTCAGAAAGCAACCCACTTATCCTCATGAATTTCCTCCTCTCATCACCTCCATTTGGAAAAAAAAATTTGATGGAGCCTATTCCAGGGAAGGCGCTAATGTTGGGGTGTTTTTTGTGTCACTTTCCCAGGAACCTGTATCTCTGTCATACAAATTAGAATTTGAAACCACCAACAATGTGGCAGAGTATGAAGCCCTTGTTCTAGGATTAAGAGCTGCAAGGGAAATGGGAATTTAGGAGATAGCAGTGTTCGGAGATGCAGAGTTGGTGGTCCAACAGATCAGAAGCGCTTATCAGGCTAAGCACCCTCGACTTAGAAATTACAGGAATGAAGCATGGGACCTAGTTCACAATTTCTTCTTAGCCTTCAATATCTCTTTTATTCCAAGGGAAGATAATTATGTGGCCGACTCTTTAGCTATCTCAGCCAGCTTGCTCAGAGTTTCTCTGCCATCTATAGTCAACTCTGATGTTGAAATAAAATATGGACCCTCTGTACCAGACAATGTCAAGCATTGGAGGGTATTCGAGGATGATCTAGAAATCGAGAAGTTTCTCCAATCTGTTGATGAATTTTCTGCATTTCACATTGATCAGGATCCTGATACAGAAGAAAACCCCCACCCCGAGGTGTTTTAAAATAAAATTGCTAACCACCAGATTATTCAGTTACCTAGCAATCACATTTCGAGGGGACTAATCCCGTTGGAAATATTGTTCGATAGGAATGATGTGGCAGTAAAGGGTAGGGTTTCAGATGAAGATGTTGATATAGCCGAGTGCAATATTGGCACATAGGAGGAGCCTAAATTTGTCAAGATGTCAAGGAGTTTGACCACAGAGCAGAGGGCCGAGTACACTGAGTTGCTAAAAGAATTTGCTGATGTGTTTGCATGGACCTATGAAGACCTCAAAACGTATGATACATCCGTCATTGAACACAATATCCCACTAAAAGAAGAGGCTAAGCCATTCAGGAAGAAGCTAAGACAGATAAATCCCATGTTGTTGCCTATCATGGAGAAAGAAGTGAAGAAGTTGTTAGAGGCCCAGATCATTGTCCCCTTGAGATATTCCAAATGGGTAGCCAATTTGGTTCCCGTAAGAAAGAAAAGCAGAGAAATTAGGCTTTGTGTCGACTTCAGGAACCTGAACAGGAGCTCAAAGAAAGATAATTATCCCCTGCCCAACATGGAGCACATATTGCAAAGGGTAACCGGTGCATCTAGGATTTCCATGATCGACAATTTTTCTGGCTATAAACAGATATCGATCATGCCTGAGGACAGGGAGAAGACAACCTTCACCACTCCTTGGGGCACATTCATGTATGCCAAAATGCCATTTGGGCTGATGAATGCAGGAGCAACATTTTAGCGAGCCATGGATATAGCCTTCATCGGAGAAAAAGACCAGTTTGTAGTGATCTACCTAGATGACATCACTGTCTTCTCCAAGTCTGATAAGGAGCACCGTTGCCACTTAAGAAAAGTTTTCTCAAAATGTCGAAGGTTCGACCTTTCTCTAAACCCTAGGAAGTCTTTATTTTCTATGAAGGAGGGGAAGTTATTGGGCCATATAGTATCAGCAGAAGGAGTGAGGATTGATCCTAGCAGAGTGGAGGCAATTCAGGGCCTGTCACTTCCCAGATCTAAAAAGGAAGTTCAGGCCTTCTTGGGGAAGATTAATTTTCTGAGGATATTCGTCTCGAATTTCGATGAGCTGGTGAAACACATCACAGCCATGCTCAAGAAGGGAAATGAAGTGAAATAGACCGCTGAGCCCAGGGCATTGTTTGACCAAATAAAAAGGGCACTAACTGAGGCACCTGTGCTGATTGGTCCAGATTATTCCAAGTCATTCCTAGTTTTTTCTTTTGCTTCTTTCAATACGGTAGCAGCGGTGTTATTGTAGAAAAATGAGGAAGGGCGAGAGCATCCAATTGCCTTCTTTAGCAGGGCATTAAGAGATGCAGAGAGCAGGTATGAAATCATGGAGAAACAGGCTTATGCCTTAGTGAAAGCTCTCAAAGCTTTCATAGTTTACGTCTTGCATTCAAAGGTAATTGCATACATCCCTTCAGCTTCTGTGAAGGAAATCCTTGTGCAGCTCGACGTAGATGGGAGAAGAGGCAGATGGATCACTAAAATCCTAGAATTTGACTTAGAGATAAATCCCACCAAATTGGTTAAGGGGCAGGGTTTAGCTAAGCCAATGGCTGAATCCAACTACGAAGCCTTGGGAGTTAGTTTCATCAACACTCACTCGGGAACTCAACAAGCTGAGATGCCCAGCCAACGCTCTCAAGATGGCTTATTGCTGGTAGATTGCGCCTGGTATCATGACATTCTATACTACCTAAAGGAGTTAAAGCCCCTCGGTGGAATGGGTAAAAGTAAAGCGAGAGATTTAAAGCTCAAGGCGGTCAGATATTGCCTCATTGACCAAATCTTGTACTGGAAAGACACTCTAGGGGTATTTCTGAGATGCCTGGACCCGCAAGAGGCCCAGAAGGTTATGTTTGATTTTCACAGAGGCCTTTGTAGAGGTCATCATTTCTGGAAGACCACAGCTCACAAGATACTCCGAGTTGGGTATTACTGGCCCACTTTATTCCCAGATGTCTGCTGAGAAATCAGATCTTGCATCAAGTGCCAAAGGTTCTCAAGAAAACAACAGCTCAAACCACTTCCATTGAAGCCTATAGTATCTTCAACACCTTTTCAGCAGTGGGGGTTGGACTTCATTGGAGAAATTCATCCTCCCTCAAGTGGTCAGCACAGATGGATGCTTACTGCAATGGATTATTTCACCAAGTGGATAGAAGTTGTCCCAACCAGAAGCATATCACACAAAGTAATTATCAGCTTCCTGGAGGATATCATAGCTAGATTTGGTTGTCCCAGCAGGATCGTCATCGATAATGCTGCTTATTTCAAGTCTGAGCCTCTAATTAAGTTCTGTGAGCAGTTCCAGATCTCACTAATTCACTCCACCCCCTACTACCCCCTGGGAAATGGTTAGGCAGAGTCCTCCAACAAAATCCTAATAAGGATCATCAAAAGACTGTTGGAAGACAATAAAAGGGTCTGGGATTCAAAGTTGAAGTTTTCTCTGTGGGCTGATCATGTGACAATGAATAAATCTTTGGGCACTTCGCCTTTTTAGCTAGTCTACGAAGCAGAGGTGGCTTTTCCTACGCAACTCGCCTTACCTGTGGCGAAATTCTTTCAAGACTATGAGGGAGAAACATATCATATGATTAGAAGGATTCATCAGATAATAGAAGTGCAACAAATCAGAGAACAGGTGAGGACCGCAGCTCACAGTCACCAGGAAAAGATCAAACAGGCTTTCGACAGGAAGATCAGAAAGAAAGAGTTTGAGATTGGGGACTTGGTACTTAAGTGGGATGCCCCCAAGCAGGATGAAAGCAAACACAACAAGTTTGACACCCTCTGGATTGGCCCTTTCAAGATCTCTGAGGTTTTCTCCAACAACACGTATGGGTTGCAAGATCTGGAGGGAGAAGAGGTTTTCAACAGCCCAGTAAATGGGCATTGTTTGAAGAAATGTTTTATTTGAGCCTCAGACGGCTCTCTTGTTTGTAAATATTGTCCTTTAGTTCTTTGCTTACTTTCTTTTTGTATATTTTTGGCTTAGTAAATGACTCCATAGCCCAATAGCAAGGCACTGAAACTGCAGAATGAGTTCTTAGAGCATCACAGGTACGACTCTATCCCCCATGGAGCCTAATGTTAGCGATTATTTTTGTCTTAGGCACAAAAGTACCCAGCTCTGTAGGTTACACAGGAAGTGCCCAAGAACAGCGCGAAAGAAACCCTTTTTTTTCCGATAACAAGTCAAGTGAGTGGGAAAAGTATCATTTGCAGCATCCAAGATCTATTTACAAAACAGATCGACGGTCATCGGGTTTTCGGAGCTACCGAGCTGCCCGATGTTTAGCACTAGAGGGAGCACCAATAGTTCAAATAAGACTTGGGTCGTCCGATCAAATTGGGACAGGTGGCAGCCAGTCGACGTATCGCGGATCGGCATTTCGGAAGTCAAGGAACCATCCATTCATTGCAGTTGAAATTGCCGATCGGTGAAATGCTGAAAGCGCCTTTGGTGCCAAGCCTACGGTCTTAGCCCCAGGTCTTATCAAGCGAGCCTATGAAGGGGGGATAGCCCCTTTTGTAATAGCAAAGCTACCCCGGTGGTTCATCTCAAGGACACGCGGCACACATCCGTTCCATGTCAGCATTTGGGAGTTTGAGCTATAAGTGCTCTTTGCCTTTCCGTATTTTGAAACCCCAAACTCTGAAATGCCGATAGCGCCTAGAATCGGGCCCGTGGTTTTGGCGCCTGTTCATAAAGGAACAAGCCTGGAGGAGGGGCGCTAATGTTCAACATTTGGCCACTCGAGCCCCAAAGCGTCGTAAGCAGTTTCAGCCATTCATTTTTGTGGGGAACGCGTGGCGACCGTTAGGCCCTCCCGGCATTTCGCCCATCGCGACTTTGAAAGAGAAAAGTCATGTTCCTTTGACATCTGCGAACCTCAAAGCGCCAACAGCACTCTATAAACTAGGCGTAGGGTCGTGGCCCATGGCCATTCATGAAGGTAGAAAGGGTTGTACAAAAGGGGGGCCAAAAGTGTCGAGTCGAGTCTCAGAAGGTGGACACTGTGTTTTTTAGAAGCTGGTTCGACATAACCGAGAGCCCGGTACCCGCTGGAATTGAATGAAGAAGAGAGGAGGGTGGGTGAAACCTCGCCTCACTCATTTATTGCAGAGTATGGATGTCCCAACTAAAATTCTACCCAATATGGTCCTCTGTACTAGTTCTTTTCATGAAAGCCACATCGAGTCTTCGACTCGCCAGGGGAGCCTGCACACGCTAATTCAGTCTTTAAGGGCTCAATTACCCCCTGGCATGAGCCATGCAGAATTAAGGTGGCGCGTGATAGAATAATGCAGGCCCGATTTGATTGAGGAGACGACATACATTGAAGGTCCTAGGACGCCTCTGCTGGGCGAAATAGGGGAAAAGTATATGTAGGCATTTTTGCCATTTTTGTGAGGATGGATGGTAGAGCACAGCTCCCGATTGTAAAGTTTTAACAGACTCTAGCTCCCTGGTTATGTATTGGTATGTAAGATTTCTTATTTAATGACAGACAACCTTCTCACTCCATCTGGTTTTCATCTCATACTGAGAGAGTTCGTGATCGTCTGATTCGTGTGAATGGTTGCAATTATGTTATGATAAAGGATTTATTGTTGCATTGTTGTATTCTCAAGTTCTTTGCATTTGAACGTAAGAAGATCTTGCATTTAGATGTTTTCCTCTATAGTCTGTTATAAGACCTGATGTTTATGACAGACCTTTGCATCTTTCTGATACAAGTCTTCCCCCTAATCGCCCTTACTACAACTCACTGTATGAAGTTATCTAAGACCTCATTTGCCCATGCATGCTTGGCCTAGTTTCGGAGTTAGAGCCACATCGTCTTGAGTTAACCTCCATTCGATCACCCCATTAAACAAATCATGACACAATCTGATAAGTGTCGGGCTCTGCTCCTGCTGCAATCCAGGGGTGACTTCCGACGCTAACAGAGGGCACGTATGAGGTGCATTGCATGATGTTGCAAAGATGGTTGTGAAAGAGAGTCTTGGTGAAAAATTTGTGTATGAGTGTCTTGGTGAGGTGAGGCAAGTTGTTTGACTCCACCAAAGTTGTAAATTGAGCCAATAGTTCTCATGTTGTAACTGTTTCACAATAACAAATACTCAGCTAAGTGTGAGGCACAATATGTTTCGCTTGCACTATATCTATGTTTATCTTGTTTGTTTCATTGTTTTTCTCTTGGTTCATGGATGTATGCTTATATATGACTAAGTGTTAAGATGTTAACAATTATCTAAGTATACAAGAGTTGCACTAGAGTAGGATTGTGACTCGTCAGTAGCCTAGAATGAAGTATGGGTATGATCTAGGTGAAGAGGTGTATTATGGATGATGTATCCCTATTGTTTCCAAGCATCCAAGTAAGAAATGTCATAATGTTGCACACCCTAAAAAGGTGTACGATCATAAGGCACACTGTGGGGATGTGAGAGGAACCAAGACATAATAAAATCAACTTCTCTTAGGCCCACTAAGATCATGTAACTATTGTTGGTTGTTTTATTTGCTTATTACTTGAGTTTCATACTGTTAACTAATTACTTAATCAAAATTTATTAAATGTGAGGGTAGAGGAAATTGATATAAAAATTAAAATTACAATTTTTTATAAGCATGGTTATTATTGATCTAAATCCACTTCATTTTAGAAGAGGCTCCCCTTAACCCACTAAA
>JZKD02S1628374.1:1575635-1588169 GCA_000966675.3 Picea glauca | reverse complement strand
ATCACTTTTAAGGAATAGTGGGTATCCTTATATTAAAGGTGTTATCCCTTTTAAATAATTGACCATTAACATTTCCACATTATAAGTATGTCTAAGTTCTATTAATTTTTAAAAGAATTAGGTAAACACTACATAATATTGGAATATAAACATAAAATCATATCACATCAATTGTCTCATACTAAGTGGGGACTAACTTCTCTCATTCTCATTAGTCAAAATGCATTAATTGTAAGAAAATGTTATCTTTGAATTTTGAATATAAAAAACAAATAGCCTTAGACTTTTAAACATATGGCATGAATGGAATTTGAAAGATAAGGTCATATTGAACATTTTGAAAGGTTATTAGGTATTCAACGATCCCATGTTGACAACATAAAATACACTGTGATTTTCATTTGAAAAGGAAAAAGGAAGATCCATGATAGTGGAGATCCGTATCTTACTTGTGTTATCCATTTTAAGGAATACTGAGCATCCTTATCTTGAAYGTGTTATCCCTTTTAAATAATTGACCGTCAACACTTCCACATTAGAAGTATGTCTAAGTTCTATTAATTTTTGAAAGGATTAGGTACACACTACTTAATATTGGAATATAAACATAAAAACATATCACCTCAATTGACCCATATTATGTGGGGACTAACTTTTCTCACTCTCATTAATAAAAATGCATTACAATGGTAAGAAAACATTTTATTTGAATTTTAAATATAAAAAAAGTAGATCATCTTAGACTTTTAAATCTATGGCACAAATGAAATTTGAAGAATAGGGTTATATTTAGTTTTGGAAGGTTATTATATATTCAATGATTCTATGTTAACAACCTAAAATATAGTAGGATTTCCATTTGAAAAGGAAAAAGAAAAATCCATGATAGTGGGCATCCTTATCTTACTTTGTGATATCCCTTTTAAGGAATAGTGGGTATCCTTCTCTTCAATGTGTTATCCCTTTTAAATAATTGACCATTAACACTTCCACACTATAAGTATATCTAAGTTATATTAACTTTTAAAAGGATTAGATACACATTACTTAATCTTGGAATATAAGCATAAAAACATATAACCTCAACTGTCTCGCACTAAGTGGGGAATAACTTCTCTCAGTCTCATTAATCAACATGTATTACAATTGTAAGAAAATCTTATCTTTGAATTTTAAATTTTAAATAATTATCATAATAAAATCTTCTAACATCCGATCCTTCTCATAATGAGAGAAAGGATTAAGTTTTTATTGATTAGGATAAGCAATGATTTGGATTCTGGTTAGGCGTAAAAGAACAAACATGGCCTAACTTGATTTAAAAATCCACAAAACCCGACAACCTTTGAATCCTTAATGATTTCGAATAGGACTTTAATCGACACTGCGATAAATCAATACAACTGACTTGAGACTCTATGTGCCAGTCTAGTCATAGATATTGCATGTGTAGACAATGTTAAGAAAAATGGGAAGGCGCGCACCCTAGACGTAACTGAATATCATGTTACTGCACTACTTGACTGTAGTTGCTTTTGTTCCTTAAATAATGTCAAGGTTCTTCGTGAGTATCTTGGAGGTATACTCTGACAAGAAAATTGTGAAGTTGATAAGTTGGGTCATAATCGCAAATTTGTTTCATAAAAGAACAATCCAACCCAAATACAGGAACATTCCATAACTGGGAACGCCGTGCAACAATTAATTGGAATTTATGATGATGGAAAAAATTGGTTTCTATGAGTAACATTGTTGGACAATAGAAAATAGTTAAACAACCATCCGTGAATCTCTACAAATGTTCCTGACGCGCAACTGTTTTCAATGCAGATTGCTGACGAATATTTTGTTGATATCATTGAATTTTCGAGTACAGGATTTTCCCTAAAGGAATACACCACTACATAAAAGAAGGATTTGGTGGTCATAGTTGAAGATTATCTACTTATTGTAGGACATTTGTATAAACAAGGAGCGGAAAATATTTTAAGTAGATGTGTTATAGAACATGAAAATCATATCATCTTAGCGGCGACACATGAAGGAATAGTTGGAGGACATTATGCAGGGAAAGCTACTGCGCAGAAAAAATTATGCGCAAGATTATGGTGGCCAACAGTTTCTAAAGATGCAAAGGAGTGTTTCCAGACTTGTGATGTTTGTCAGAGGGTAAGAAATCCATCTAGGAGGGATGAGATGCCATTGATACCTCATGAACTCTTAAAGTGTTTGAAAAATGGGAAATTGACTTTGTAGGTCCAATCAATCCACCAGCTAGAATATCAGGAGAAAGGTATATCATTACAATGACAAAATACTTAACCAGATGGGCTAAAGCAATAGAAGTGAAAGATTGCAATGCACTTCCTATTTGAACATGTAATTACAGGATTTGGATGCCCTAGGATTCTCATGAGTGATCAAGGAACTCATTTTATTAATAGTACCATTCATGCAATGAATGAAGAATTTGAGATACACCATCCAAAGAGCACTCCATACCTCAAGCTAATGGAATAGTGGAAACATTTAATAAGATTTTGGAGAATGTCGTAACCAAGATTTGTAATGTGAACATCGATGATTGGGATTTGAAGATACCATTAGTATTATGGACTTATAGAACTACATGTAAGAAACTCACAGGGAAGACACCTTTTATATTGGTGTATGGTCAGGAAGCAGTAGTCCCTTTGGAATATTTGATATTTAGTATGCACATTGCAAGCATTACAAATATGACAAAAAGAGGTGCAACTCAGGAAATATTAAATCTCAACTGATGGAATTAGAAGAAGACAAGATTATGGCTAGTTTCCATCAGGAAGTATAGAAAGAAAAGGATAAATCTTGGCATGATAGACATATCAAGAAGAAGAACTTTAAGAAAGGAGATCTAGTTCTCCTCTATGACAATAAGTAATTATTTCACCCAGGGGAATTCAGAATGCATTGGCTAGGGACATATAAGATAAAGTTTGTCATAGATGGAGGTTTTGTGCAGCTACAAGATTTAACATGCGAAGATATTCAAGGATTGGTGAATGGCAGTCGACTGCAAATATATAGAGATAGTTGAACCAGTAACCCTTATTAGTTGCGACACAAGAAATTAGATTTGTACATAGTAGGAGTTAAAAGAAAGAAAAAATAAGTGGAAAAAAAAAAGAAAAAGAAAAGAAAAAATGAGTAAAAGAAGAAAAAGAAAGAAAAAAATGGAAAAAGAAGAAAAATACAAAAAGATGGGTGTGTGCAACAGAGGAGACGACTTTCGGGAGAGGCATTGATTGAGCGAATTGATTGCATATTCGATGTGGGGCGCTACAACGGACGGAAACATCACACATCAGCAGAGCAGGCCACCACACACATCGGCAGAGCGGGGCGTACAGTGAGTGAGGAGATTGATTCACTTGATGGAAAACATATTCCCTGAATTAAACACTCTATTCCACGAGTCAGAACTTACAGTCACAGTATGGCCCCAAAATGTCATAGTTCACTTGGCGCCAAGAAACCATGAAGGGTTAAGTCAATTTTGACCCCGTGGACCCCCAATTAAGCAACCTAAAATGGATAAGTAAATAGATAAGTGGTAGACATGCAGTTGGATAATACTCCATGCAGTAGACATTAAGTGGTGGGACAGAATAGGATGGCACTATGCCAAAAAAATATGACAAGACAGAAAATGCAATGCGCCGAGACAGAACGCGATCGAGAAAAGGAAAAAAACAGTAGTCGAAAAAGTACAAGTGGGATAGATCATTTATGATTGTTGGGCCCTTCATTTTGTTGTTAGAAGTTGTACAAGGGATGATCCAGTTACAATTTTGGTCGAACAGAAGTTGCGCAAGTCACAGAGGAGCGGGACAAAAAAACAAAGAAAGAAACCAAAAACAGTTGGAAGGAAGGAAACTGCAACACCAACATGGAGAAAGAAGTTACAACAAAACAAGAACAAGAAAGCATGTGAAGTCTCAAACCTGGAAATCCCAGTTGGATTATATATATTGGATGAATACAAATGTAAAGGGTTGGATTTTAAGTTGATTATTGTTTGTTGATTTCGGGTTGTTGTCGATTATGATTATGAATTATAGATTGTTGAAATGTGTTCGATTTCTATATTATTGTCCATTTTTGGGTAGATGTTATCTATGATTCTAGAGTCTGGGTTTCGGAAACCAGACCAAGTATGTAAAGAGTCATGTCCAGTTGTAATGGTAAAAGAGCAAGGGTTTTGGGTTAACCATGTCTCACAGTAATAGAGATTGCTTCTAAGCTTTGGCATGGCTAAGTTGCATCTATATCTGAGCAGAGAATTATGTAATTGAAAAGAACCATATGAAGTTAATACAAGGAGAGATTCAAATTTTGAAATTACTATGTCTGTTTAGCTTCAGATTATCTTGAATTTCATTTCATATTATCTTTATGTTAGATATGATCAATGGGATATGGGTTCTTTATAGCTGCAACACAACTTTGTTTCCTTTAATTTGAGTTAGGAATGTTTACATAGTTCTGAGTTTAATCTATCTTCTACAAGACTACATAGAGCATTAGACTATATGGATTTTTCTAAGCATTCTTCTTACCCTTCCCTATCTTCTTTGTCTTGGTTGCGCTTTGGGTGATACTTCTTCCCTTCAAGGAATATGAAAATTCCAATGCTCTAGACTACCTTGGTACCTTTTGTTGGTAACCTAAGAAGGACCTTGGTCTGATCAATTTTGTGCCAACAAAATGGTTATATTGTCGAGACTTGTTTCAAGAGGGAACATGTAGGGAGAATGCTTCCGTGGATCTACCAGTCCGATATTCACCAATGGTGGGAGAAAAATTGTGATTCCTTCATATGGAAAGAATAAGAGTTGCGAGGTAAATTTGTGAATGACATAAGAGAGTTTATCCTTTACTCGGAAAGATCAAGTGACCAATACAATATATTCTGGGTTAAATTTCTAGAAGAACTATTCCATTGGATAGAGAGGCTCCAAGAAGCTCTGGAATTCCATGAATGAGTCAAGAAGACATGTACTTGGGATACAGAAAATATTGCAGTGCTTCATCAGTTGGATCATCCGATAACGTGAGCGGTTGATTTCTATGTCAATACAACTCTGGAAGGATACATTATCGAGTTTGCAGCTGAGAACCACCAGTATTTTTCAAGGGAAGAAGTGGATTTCAGGAAATACGCACGGGGAAGGATACTAAGACAAATTCCCCTATGGATTAAGGTATTCTTGATGGAGAAGGGGATGTTGACCATTTCCCCGACTAAGATGACATCCTAAACACCCATGCTTGGAGTGGGGTGACTTTGGGGTGGGATCATGGCCTGGGAAAGGGGAGAGGGTTCTTTGATAAATGGGGTAGCATCAAGAAATGGATGCAAGGAATGAGCGAGCCTTGAAGAGAGCCACCATAGTTGAGAAGTGGTGGTGCGGTAAGATAAAGAGAGCAGTGAAGTAGTCTGAGGTGTTGAGGAAAGAACTGGAACCAGGAGAAGTCAATGAAGGAAAGGAGGAAGACTTGCGGAAGATGAAAAGACAGAAAAGACTAGCCATTCAAAGACTAAGTGAGAGAGAAGCGCAGAGAGAAATAATTCCTCAAGAGGGTGGACAAGAAGAAGAATGTGTAGAAGTAAGAGAATATCAACCTGGCATGGATCTTGTAGAACAAAGAGAATATTCAACCTCGATACCAGGAAATATCAAGAGCCTGACTGAAGAGATCTCTCCAGAGGATGAGAATGAGACCCCCCAGATCAAAGAAACCCACCCAGAAGATAGTGGAACTAGCCCCAAATCACAGATCCCATGAGTGTCTTCTTTACCACTGGTAAATCCTATACTACCTTCTTATGTTATTCGTATTTCAATTCAGTCAGTTAGTCAGGAACAACTGGTGAGTACGAATACTGGGAGGATATTAGGATCCCCTAGTATATCAAAATAAGGACTATTAGGGTTTAATTCTATAGGAGCAGTAAGATAAGAAATGGCTAGAAATGCAGGAGGCTCGATCGCTCGATACCCATAATTTTAGGGTAAAGGAGACGAGGATGTTGAGAAGAATTGGTTTATGTGTGAAGTGATTTGAAGGTCCAGAGGAACTTTAGATGCAAATAAACTGGTTGAATTCCAGACTATCTTGAGAGGTCGTACTCTCAAATGGTACATGAATTCTATTGAGATAGGGGGAGCGCAAGGATAGGTGTTCACACTTGAAAAAGTTTGGACAAAATTCATAGCAGAGTTTAATCTTCCTCAATTGGAACAACAAGTTTTGTCTGAGTTGCGCAAGATTCAACAAAGGGAAGGAGAATCGTCTTGGGAATATAGTTAGAAGTTTAAGGATGCCATTGGGAGGTTAGCACATCCAGTTCATGAAGATCACCAGAGAGAATGGTACATTCAATGATTGCTACCTATGACACGAATTTTGTTAATGCAATAATGGATATACTCCTTGATAGATGCCTTGGAACAATCAATGAAGATTGAAGCCATGGAAGGATATCCAAGGAGCCTAAGGGTGACCAGACTACCAATGGATGCAAATTTGGTGCAACTACAAGGAAAAATATCAACATTGACATAGAATATTCAATAATTGACGACACCCAGACTAGGATGACCGCAAGTCTGTTATACTAGATACTACACAGAGGGGCATCTAGCGAATGAATTTCCATGTATGAGGGGAATGAGACCTCCTCACAATACGATGGAACCCTCATTAGGACCCACGTGAGAAGTTACGAAAGTATCTGCGAATTTACCATTCCATACCCCAACCCCATATCATTCCTGTCCAGGTAATCAAGCATCATCGTTTGTTGAGTATTGCGAGATCTGTCAAATTCATGCGCATGTGCCAAGAAAATTCCCTATTATTCAGAAGTATTCTACAGTACCGAACACTGTACACTTTGAGTTCTGCACATGTACCACACATGATACGAATCGGTGTAGAGCGCCAGATGTACTTGCAGACAGATTGGATCGAACATTATTCAGGGTCAATGAAACCCCTCAAGCACTGGGAAGAGGCCGAGGAGGTGGAGATGTAGGAGACTTCAGAGGAGGAAGAATTGGGGGTAGAGGGCCAAGTAGATTCTACAACTGTGATGAACAGGGTCACATGGCTAGGGATTGTCCTCAACCAAGATGACCATGGTGTTCACACTGCAAAACCAATGGGCACGCAACTTAAGACTGGCCAGAGCTAATTTTTAAATGGGAATATCGGGCATGTCAAAGAAGAACCAAATTCATCGGTTTAGAGATAAAGAGGGTCACCAAAAGACAACTACCCAACATTAATATTGTTACTCGAGGAGGAGCAAAGACTGGCATAGATGTTGATAATCTGCCTAAGATCCAGAAAGCAACATATAAGGAGGACATGTATGATCCTATGAAATATAAGATATTCTTTAAAAATGAAATAGAAGTATTCTAGAGTATCCCTAGCCCTGAAATGAAAGAAAACCCCCCTCAACCCACTAATTATCCTGAGATTGCGTAATTATCTACTTCACCCCCTACACCCTGAAACCTTGTAATCCCAATAGGACAACCTGAGCAGTCACAAAATGTAGTTGACTTTTGGTTTCAGTTATTTTCTGATATTCTTGGGAATGACCAGCTGACAGAAAAGTTGCACAATTCTCTATATTTAGTCCTAGGAACAGAGGAATCCCTAGGAGCTAGAATAATGACTAATATTCCTGAGAAGAACACTCAAAGAGTGAAAAGAGGGAAAATACAGATTGGGAAAGAGTTTAGACTAACAACCTAGCTAGATGAGTTTGATATTAAGGATTTTATGTTAGATCTAGGATCTGATGTTAACATATTTCCTAAAAATACTTAGGAAGTTTTAGGGAAACCACAGTTGATATATTCCCCAATCCAATTGAGAATGGCCAATCAATATTTCATTTTCCCAATAGGAAGGTTGGAGAATGTGGAGATAGATTTTGCGGGAGTAAAGATTGTAGATGATTTTGAGGTGATCGAAATCATGGGGAATAAGGACCCTTATCCTACACTACTTGGTGTTGATTGGGCTTATGATAACTATGTGATTATTGACCTAAAGAGAGATACTATGAAATTTGAAGCAGACGAAATAAAAATAGTTCATCCCTTGGATTCATATGTAGGCCCTCGATACACAGAGACAACAAACAATAATATGGAAGGAGAGGATCTAGATCAATTATACACAGGAACAATAGGGAGGAGAGAAGACTACATCAATCCTATGATTGATGGATCAATAAGTTGGAGGAGCATACAATCGGTGGATGGATATTCAGAACTAGCATATGACAGTTGGAAACAGGGTGCATATGAAATATTTTCAAGATGATGTGCAATTGTCAGAGAAACAAGATGGGTTGGAACCGAGGTTAGAGAACATACGACATATAATCGTACCTCATACCTTGGCAGTTTTATGGTTAGCATGGAAGAAAAGATAACATAAGATGAACGGATCGTAGTTCTAGACTTAGCTCTAGAAGACACCCCTGCTAGGTGGTGGGCTAGTCATAAAGAAGTAATTAAGAATTGGGAGGATGTGAATCATGCTACCTATTGTCGATTTCAAGACAAGGATCAATTGAAATCAAAGATGCAGATGGATTTTCAAGTTGCGCAATTGTTTAATGGACAGTCAGATACTAAAACACATATCGAACAATGTGTAAGGCAGTGGCAAGTTGCGAAAGTACCATATCACTTGTGGGTTCAAGTGTTTCCCCATCTGCTAGGTCTGATACCAAAATCCTGGTACATACATGAAGAGACCAGAAGGCAAACCAGAAGTTGGAAAACTTTAGCAGACCAATTTTGCAAGGACTTCGCTTTCACAAGTAAGTACCATAAGCTTAAGATAGTCTTGCAAAGAATTAAAGAAATGATTTTTACCGATGATTGTAAATGGAAATCAGACCCAGTGGTATGTGCAAATCATATTAAAGTGCTTTGGTCCAACCTTCACTTGGACACAGAAAAGACACCCATAGAATAATAGAAAATCACCAAGGATTTAGGAGACCCTGGTGAGTTAGAAGAACTGAGAAATTTAGCCATTGAGGAAATAAAAGGGAGTAGATAAATCTAGAACATGTTTCCCATTCAGACTGATAGCTCTTATAATCACCCATTGAAGTTGAAAAAAGTCAACATAGGAACTACCGAGCAACCCAAGATAGTTGTTGTAAGAGATTACTTGGATGAGAAAACTAGCCAGGAAATACATAGCATGTTGTGGGAGTATGAGGACTTATTCCCAAAGACATTTTCAGAGCTAAAAGGGATAAAATGAGCAATGAGAGTGATGAATATTGAAATAAAACCAGGATCAAAACCTGTAAGGCATATACCATACCGTCTTAACCCTAGGGTGAAAGAGAAGGTTAAGAGGGAAATAGACAAGATGCTTGAGGCTGAACTAATCTTTCCAGTTGAAGAAGCAGAGTGGGTTAGATCCATAGTTATCTAGAGAAATAAAGGTACATAGGACATTCGGGTATGTGTAGACTACAAGATCCTTAACTCTACCTGTGTGCATGACCCTTTTCCCACACCTTTTACTGACAAGGTGCTATAACAAGTTGCAAGGAAAGAGTCTTACTCATTTACGGATGGATTTTCGGGGTATCACCAAGTAAGAATTACCGAGGAAGACAAAAGGAAGGCCAAATTAATAACATAATGGGGGTCATTTGCATATAATGTGATGCCTTTCAGTCTAAAGAATGCACCTACATATTTTTCCCAGATTGTGATAACATCCTTCCAAGAATTCATTCACAAATTTATTGAACTTTATATGGATGATTGGACAATGTACAGTCTGTTGAAAGAACACGTGGTGCTACTATGGCTGATGTTTGATCGATGAAGGGAGATGTGGATATCTTTAAACTTGAGAAAGTGTATCTTTTGTGTGCCACATGGAAACCCGTTAGGCAAAATAGTATGTTGGGAAGGAGTGTTGGTAGACCCATCGAAGGTTGCTGTCATTTTGAATATGCCACCTCCTACGAGCGCTAAGAAGTTGTGCTCAACGCTGGGGAACACAAGGTACTATCAAAAGTTCATTAGAAGGTATGCAACTATTACTGCACCCCTTGAAAATCTACTCAAGAAGTCTTAATTGTTCCAGTGGACACCAAAGTGTGATTGAGCATTTGACATCCTCAAGGAAAATCTCAACACAACACCTATTTTGATATTTCCAAATTGGGAAAAGGAATTTCATGTACATGTAGATGCATCAGGTATTGCCCTGGAAGCCATACTGGCGCAACTAGGAGATGGAAATACAAATCATCCCATCTATTTTGCTAGCAGGAAGCTATTGTAAGATGAACGCAACTATACAACTACAGAAAGGGAGGGTTTGTCTATGATTTATTCCCTATAGAAGTTTATACATTACTTGTTAGGTTCTCACTTTAAATTTTTTACTGATCATTCATTAAAATATCTAGTTAACAAGTTGGTCTTGGAAGGAAGAATTTGTCGATGGTTGTTGTTGTTTCAAGAATTTTCATTTGAGGTGATCATCAAACCTGGAAGATGCAACGTGGGTCCCAATCACTTTTCCATATTGGAGTCAGGAAAGAGTGGTGGAGGAATCGATGATCAGCTCCAATATGCAGACTTGTTCCGAGTTGAGGCAGTGCCAGAATACCTAGAAGACATAGTGTTATCACTGAAATTTCGTCCGCAAATGGTTACAAGAATTTAGCATCGTCAAATAGTTATGAGGTCGCCCATGGACCAAAAGTACCACAAAATCATTTCCAAAAGGTCCAAAACTATACAACCAGTGATAAAATTAAGGTGCGCTATGACTACACAGGGCGCGCATGCACATGTGCAATCCAGAAACGCAAGAAAAACACACATGCGCACAACGCACGACTGTGGTCACTAAAATCTGCTGACATCTGAGAATGGCACATTTATGAGATTGGTTGGCCTCCCACCCACTTCTGGTTCAACTTCCAAGTTGATTTGACACCCAAATCTCGACTGAATTCGACTGGGTGGCTGGTCAAAGACCTAAAAATGCCCTAAATAGCCTCTTTTCACACTATAAGCTGGTTACACAATACCTCAAAGAGGTGCTATAAAACAAGGCCATGGGTGCACTTCATTTTCAAGGAATTAGAAAAGTTATGTTTCTGCTATTCTCTTGAGGAATCCTCTATTCTCATCAAGAGTATACTAGCATCATTACATTGGGCAATCCATCTCACCTCTTGAGTGGATTAGCTTGGGATTATTTCACCATTTCATTCAAAGTTGTAAGAAGAGCTTAGTTGTGGGGGTCCAAGAGCCCTCCCTTGGAGGAAGAAGGGACCCATAGTCCTCTTTACTCTTGGTGTTTTCTTTCACTAATATAATCCTTGCCATTGGTGACATGAGTCTTATTGTTTTTTTGTTTTTATGTCCTTATGCTCAATAGTTTAGTTGTTCTTTTATTTCTTAGTTTAATTCTTAGTTTGTTATTTTATATTTATTTCTCTAACCCTTTCCTTTACAGCTTTCTTGCTTAGCTAACCCAACTAAGCTTGTAAGCACCTCTGTTTTTCTCATTTAGGTGACAAAAGAGGTGCAACAGAATGGTGACTCCATCTGGGAAATGTATCAATTTCCTACCCCATTTGGGATTTTATAGCTCTTCTTTTGGTTTATTTAACCTGCAGGTACCTTAACTGGCCCAAGCCGACCTGCAAAACATCCAATTCAAAGTTGAATTGAGAGAATTCCATCTGGAATTTTCTTCACGGCCGTGTGTCAGTTGTGCATGGGTTTAGTGGCCCACAGTCGCACATCGTGTGCATGTGCGCCAAAATCACAGTGTTGTTCTGCGCACATGCACCCAAAAGCTTGTTTCAGTTTGCGTACAGGCGCTCAGTGTGTCTCTGTCTACTATGAGACTTGCGCACCTGCGTAGAAAAATACACATTGTAAGGTTTTTTGTGATTTGGGGAAGGCCCCTAGCCTTCTTAAAAGTGATTTCATGCATATTGTAATCTGCACCACACTTAGTTCCCTCTTCATATAAAGGGATTAGTCAAAACACATAGGCACTTAGGGGGTTTAAAATCATTATTTCCTCTTTTTCTTTCATTTTGCCACATGGATGGCTTGTTTTGACTAAAAGTATAAGTTGGAATCATTTGTAATCACATAAAACTTGCATTGGGACTAGAAGTTGGATAACAATCGCTTAGTATGCTCTTCTCTCATGCTTCCAAGCGACCTTGAGAATAAGAAAAAGATTGTAGGACAATTTCATCTCCCTTAAAAAGACTAAAACCTTTAGGAGAGGACAACAACCCTCCTCGAGACTCCTCTTAGTTTATTTTTCAAACTCATCTCAAGATTGTAACGGGCCCATACATGCCCACATGCTACAAAGATAGGATAGTGTTGAAATTTACATTCTTAGATTAAATCACTAGGGAAGTTTAAAGGTTTTGTAACGGGC
>JZKD02S1628374.1:1564274-1575585 GCA_000966675.3 Picea glauca | reverse complement strand
CTTTCACTCATTCACACAAAAGTCACTTATCACTCACATAGTTTTCTTCTCGAAACATGGAGGTCAAAGTAAGTTTCCTCCAAAGGGATTCCAAAACACCCCACCCTTTTCTTGATGAAACTATCCACTCCCATTTAATTTCAACAAGGTTGGTTCACACCCCCAATCTCTCAAACAACCACATCTAAAAAAATTCTAAAAACTCACTAAGTTTTCCTTCACAGGAGGTCCCAAAAGAAATTTTTTAGTGTAGGTAGGATTTCAGGGATAGGCATCCAAATAACTCCCCGTTATCTGGTTCTCACATTGTCAAAACAATAGAAGTTGTCAAATAGGGAACTGAAAATCCTCCAAGTCAAGTGTTCCTAACACCATAATGCAGGGAGATACCCGTGAAGGGTTGAAGGCCGAGGTCCGGTTGTTCTGTGCATCCCCCCTTGAGGCACCCACCTCTTGGACGGGATCCAACCCGTGACCCATTTCTTATGCCAAAAATCTAAATGTTTCACTTTAACCGAGGTACCTAGTGACCAAATTTTAGGACATCTACCAAGGTGGCAATTGTGGGTTGCAATTGCACCTTGATTGGATTTTGTGTGGCTATTGGGAAATATCGCCAACTCTTTTGGGATATGACCCCTTTACCCCTCATTATAACTGACTATTTCATCCTTCACTAGTTTCTCTTCCGGTGACTTCAGACCCCACTGTTGAGTACTATTGGAAGGTCTAGTGCTATTTTGAGAGGAAGGATGTTACGTCTTTTAGGACATGAGCATTCATTTTCTTTGATTCCCCATGCGGACAAAACCCACTTATCCACATATATGCTTCTTTTTCAAAACACTTTATGTATGATGCGCTTCTGATTACATTTTTGATTTAGATATATATCGTGTAAAGTTAAAAATTTGCAACAAAGGCTCTTGTTTATTTATTACTCTCACCACAATTTACACACATCCACTCAGCTAGTTGGACATCATAGGGGACCCACAGAACCCACATCGTTCCAGACGCTTGCTAAACCTCCCTCCTATTCTAGGGGGATTTCCTAGTCTTTCCAACTCATCGACACCACCTTCACACACTCCGATGAGTGCCACTATCTTAGGATCAACTTTGCTTGGTTCCACATTACTTGGGTCTACTTCCCAAGTTCCTCCATCCACTAACTCTCCTTTACATGGAAGTAGGGGGCCAACTTCCTCTCAAGGGGGAAGTACCAACCCACCTAGCCCCACTCAAAGGTTAGGTTCACAGAATACTCACACCATGGTTGGAACTAATCCTCTGCCCCCACTACAGATGCCATATTTGGCCTCTCTTAACATACCAGATCTAAACAAACTCACAAATGATTCTATATTGCATGACCCCACATGGCCTGCAATGCCTACCAAACTACCTTCAGATGTCCCCAAGTTCGAAGAAAAGGCAGGACATGACCCTACCAACCATGTCATGACTTTCCACTTATGGTGCTCTTCCAATAGAATTATGGATGATTCCATCCGACTACGATTATTTCAATGCACACTCACTGGCCCATCAGCCAAATGGTATGTAGACGAAAAATCGGGGTCCCATGCGAGTTTCGAGTCCTTGGCCAAAGCATTTTTGACCTTCTTCCAATTACCAATCTGCCATGACAATGGTCTTGAACTACTCTCTAATTTTAAACAAACCTCATCCACACATATCGTTGATCACATTCACGAGTGGCGTAGACGACGTAGTTTTTGAAAAGCCAAAACCACCAAACAATAGTGTCTTGACTGGTTTCTTAGATCACTTGTCTCTCTCCTCAGTAAAGATGTAGCTTCCACCTTCCCTCAATAAGAAGAAGAAGCCATCAGTAAGGCTCAACAATACAACCTCATCTATTCATAATCAAGGTACTTATACACAGCACTTCCTGATCTCCCAAAACCCATGCCATTCGGTCAAGACAAACCCAGGATGTCTCACTCAGTAGATATATTTATTAGTAATACCACGCACCACAGTCCGCAACCCCAACAACCACCAATGTATGGCACACATCAATATCTGTCAGCATATGGGGGAACCTTTTATTACCCCCCACCCCCATATCAACATCCATACCCTGTTGCTATTCCTCAATCCATCAATGGGCCACCGTCAGCACCCCCAATACACCCACCTATCCAAACAAGTTTTGGTACTCCCTCTACCTCAGCTTATACTCTAAGTACTAGCGAAAGTGCCACACCTTACTATGTACCTTATGGATCACACCTCCCACAGAATCCATACTTCCCATTCCCTGGTCCTCCAAAACCCATGGATCCTCCACACCCTCACACCGAGGTGAATTTTGTTCAACCCTCTCCCCTTCAGCAATATCAAAATTTTGAACAGTTGAATACGGAAAATACGACCCATCAGTCAAATAATGCCAAAAATAAAGGAAAAAACAGGAACAATAGCAACCCAGGTCAAGGCGAGAATTACCCCCAACAGAACCAACCTACTGAGGGCAACCAGAATCAAGGGAATTAGAACCCCCAAGGGGGCAATAACAACTGACGTCAAGGGATAAATAATAATACTATTAGAACCACCTTCCCTTGTGCCCTTTGTAGTGAGTTCGGTCATTATACTCATCATTGCCCCCAAATCGTTGATTTTAAATGAATGGAAAACTCAGGAAGTGTACCACACTCTCCAGCACCACCTGCCCCTCAATAGGCCCCACAAAAATACATGCAACAACCACCCCCATCCATGCTGCAACATCCCATTCTGCACCAGGGTGTGATGAACACTCAACATGACACGTAGCCTACCCCACCATAGTTGAGACAGTACCTCAATCCAAACAATCCTGCAGATCATACTATCCTCTTCACTACTGAGGAAGAAATCCTTCTACAAACACGTAGTCATCAATATCGTGCACCTGCTGAGTCTCCTCCCATTCCCCAAGAAACAATCTCAGCACCAACGGGACCCCCGTTGGTGATTCCTCACCCTAACACCGAAACACCTCTTCGCATACCTTGCATCCCATTGCGCAGGAATGTCCACAACCCCCAGACTAGGGTGGCTCATATTTACAGTTTGGTCGATGACTTAGCACAATCCCCAGCTGCCATGTCAGTCTTAGAAGTCTTTCAAACTTGTCCCACTCAACAAAAATCATTACTTTCCACCTTGGGGGTAGTCGACCTCATGGATACTCAACTTATCACATTTGATCTCGACAGTGGAGAACCTCGCCTTCCTGCTCTAATCGCTTTTCAAATCCTAGTAAAAATTCAAAACATTACAATTCATCAGTGCATCAACGATGAAGGTGCATCCACATGCATTATGTCCAAGTCCGTATGGTAGAAAATTGGTTCCCCTGAACTCATACGATCTACCATTACCTTAAAATCTTATGACGGATGACCATCTTCTCTTGAAGGGATCTTCCAAAATGTCCCTATAGAACTCAGGGGCAAGACCATTCTCATCAACATTGAAGTTATCGATGTCTCACTCGATTATAATATCTTGTTTGGTTGTAGCTACATGTATGCTATGAAGGCAGTTGCCTCTTCCGTCTTTCGAACAGTGATGTTCCCCCATAATGGGAAGATCATTACCATTGACCAAGTTTCACATTACGAGCCTAACCCATCTGCCAACATCGATAACATTCTCCCTCTCATCCACATGAGTCATGACGCAATACCCACTCATCAAAATGGGTCCTGGAATTTTCAAAGACCCATCATTGTTAGGAACTTACCATGGGGCACCACCGCACCTTTATCCTTCCAATCAAATATGCATCGTATCATTCAATGAAACTGAGATAGAGGATACCCTTCCTCCTAGGGAGGCTTCTATCATATCTAACGTCCCACTAGTCGTAGATCTCCCCCCTCATGAGCCTCCTGCGAACTCATCAACTCCACCAGTCCACAATTTCACCTCTCCCCAAGGCCATATCCCGGTTTGGGAGATAGTTCCCCAGGCCATTACTCAAATCCCCTTCTTCTACCCTCCACTTGACGTACAATCTTTCCAAGCAACTGCAATGCTTACCCTCCCTAATATGGTGTTGGCAATTCCAGTTTGGTATTTACATCCACTAGAGATGGTTCCTCAACCATCCCTTCCCCCCCAAACAGAAGGAATCCCAATGACGATTCCCATACTCACTCCCATCATACCCTATACACCCCCACTCACTAACCTCCCTACCATAGATGGGGGTAGGCAAAAGAAGAAGGAGCCCATAGCTCCACTTCCCCCATACGTCCAACCTCCTTGCGTGCTATGTGAGAAAGATGGACACCCAACAAACAAATGCCCATCTCTACCCAAGTTACATATCCTAATTCCCCTCAATCAAACATCATCACCACCCGCCACTGTAGCAAGTACTGCCGCTACCTCCCCTAACTCAAGTAGCAAAGGGCTGTGAACCAAATTCGCTTGCGCTATATGTTCAGAATATGGCCATTATACACACCATTGCCCAACACTACCTCACTTCTGACATACATTAGTTGCAGTACGCCAAAGCTTCCAGCACAAACCCAACCAAACTACATCATCCCTACCAAACATCACTGACATCCATTATGTCATGACTTCAGTCAATGAATGTATGAGATGCCCTTTCTCTCTATGTGAATCCTTAGATCATTTTACATATCAATGTCCTATGATCATTGAATACAGGCAATGCCAAATGACCCTAATTCAAACCCCTGCGCCCCCTACAGAATCGATGGTTGACCTTACCTCACCACTTCAGATTCTTCATATCATTTCTCTTGAACCAGAATCACTCCCTATTCCTCCATGGTTCTTGGATGACTTATCCAAGGATTTACCCCCAAATCCCCCCAATTCTCCCATTCATTTCCCTACGAAAATTTTACATCCAACTACCACTAGTACTCCTCAGTACCTCAATATTTGGTTTATGTCGAGCGAACCATCGCAATCTCATTGCGTCGTTCCCTTTGCTTCTTCATCACCAAAGGACAATCACATGGTGATTGTCATTGATATCACTCTTTATGATCCCTTGTATTCCCACCAATTCTACTGTGACGAGGACATACTCGAAGAGTTAAACACCCCTGACTGCCCATTGGATGCGCTACACCATAGAGTTCTCTTATTTCCATAGGAAGCCTCCACGCCTCTTAAGCAACACCCCATATACGTAGTCGAAACCAAGGATTTTATCCCATCAGGGCATATTGACTAGTTCAACAACCCCATTCTTGCCCCTGATGCTTTTGAAGAAAGAAACATGGCCAACATTTCCTCGACCATGAAAATCGATATTTCCATAAAAAATGGAATCATCGAGGAAATCACCATTGGCGCCGCATGCCCTCCTCAAGAAATCATCGCCTATACAACCCTCTTCCAAGAATATTGGGATATTTTTTCCTGGTCATACACAAAGATGCCTAGCCTTGATCCCTCTATTGTTGAACATCGCATCGACACTTGACCTGACATTACACTAGTTCGTCAAAAACAACGGCCGCTATACCCATCCAAAGTAGCAGCCATTAAAGCCGAGATTGACAAATTACGTGCGGCTGGGTTCATCTACCCCATTTCCTATACCTCATTGGTTTCCAACCCTATACCCGTTAACAAAAAACAGGGCACTATCCACGTCTGCACGGACTTTCGCGATCTCAATCACACATGTCCCAAAGACAACTTTCCAATGCCTTTCATCGATCAAATTATTGATGACTGCGCAGGCCACGAGGCTCTATCCTTCATGGTTGTTTTCTCTGGTTATAATCAAATCCAAATCCACCCATCCGATCAATATAAAACCACATTCACCACCCCTTGGGGTACTTTTGCATATCGTGTCATGCCTTTTGGCCTCAAGAATGCTGGCGCAACTTTCCAACGGGCTATGACATACATTTTTCACGATCTGGCTCATATCGTCCTCGCATACTTGGACGATCTCATAGCTCAATCCAATAAATGCACCCAACATCTTAATGATTTATGAATCATCTTCCAACGGTGTCGTCAGTACAACATCTGCTTGAACCCCCTCAAGTGCATGTTATGCATCACTGTGGGGTGCCTCCTCGGATTCATCATTTCCCAAAGTGGTATTACCATGGACCCCATTAAAGTCCAAGCCATCACATAAATTCCACCCCCCTGGAATTTACGCCAACTCTAGAGCCTACAAGGAAAAGATAACTTTCTATGGCGATTTGTCCTAGACTATGGCACTCGAGCACATGGTTTCCTTCGCTTACTATGCCACGACATCCCATTTCACTAGGATGAACATGCCTAAAATGAATTCGACGATCTTAAAATGGCATTGTCTAACGCCCCTTTAATTAGTTCACCCGACTATAATCATGACTATATCCTCTACATATCAACATCAATTGTTTCAGTAGCAGGAGTTCTCATTCAAATTGGCGATGACAATCATGAGCATGTCATTTACTACATTGGTAAAAACCTCTCAGGGCCACCCTTGAAGTATAAGAATGAAGAGAAACTATCCCTTACAGTCGTCCTCACAGTCCAGAAACTGTGTCATTACATTCTGTTTTGCACGACTAAAGTCGTAGCAGATTCCAATCCTATGCAATACTTGCTCAGTCGTCGGAAAATTAATGGCAAATTTTCCTGATGGATCGTTATCCTTCAGGAGTACGATCTTGAATTTTCAACACCCAATAGCAAGAAAGTTCTCATCCTCGCTAAAATTTTCATGGCCTTCCCCTCTGATACTACTAGTGCCCCCGTCAATACCGGCTTCCCTGACGAACATCTTTTTTATATCACTTCGGATGATTCTTGGTATGATGACCTCCTCATCTATCTCTGAACCCAAAAGTTCGATAACCACCTCTCATGAGATGATCACCATCGTATTCATCACTAGGCCCCCCACTATCTCCTCATTGGAGATATCTTATATCGACAAGGGGTTGACACCATACTTCGTCGATTCTTGACTATTGATGAGGCCAATAGAGTCTTGAATGAATGCTGTAGTAGCGCATGTGGGGGCCATCTTTCGGGAATGTCCACTGCTCAAAAAATTATCTGAGCAGGTTATTTTTGGCCTACATTGTTTCACGATTGCATTCATTCCGTGAAGCGATGTGATAAATGTCAGCTTTATGCCAACAAAGCACGAGCACCACCTGCTCTTCTCCACCCAGTCATTACTGCAGGCCCCTTTTGTAAATGGGGCATCGACTTCATGACCTGTAATCCCCCATCCAACAATGGACACAAATACATTGTTGTCTTAGTTGATTACTTCACAAAATGGGTTGAAGCCATGCCCGCCTTCAACAACACTGCTGACACTGCAATGTGTTTTCTCTTTAATCACGTCATATCCCGCTTTGGAGTACTAGTACAACTAGTTCCGATCATGGGAAACATTTCGAGAATAAGATTTTCGTCGAACTCTCATCTCGGTTGGGATTCTCCCACGAGTTTTCCTCACCATATTACCCTCAGTATAACGGACAGGTCGAAGTAGTTAACAAGGTCCTCAAGACCATGTTGTAGTACACGGTTAACAAACATATGACCAATTGGCATCATATCTTATTTTCTGTGCTATGGTCTTACTGTATGGTTGTGAAAACGACCACTGGTTTGACACCATTTCATTTAGTCCATGGGGTCGAGGCCACTCTTCCTATCGAGTGCAAAATTTCCACCTTACGCATCGCAATTGAGTTATTACCTAACATTGCTCCAATGTAGCAGCGTTAGCTAAACTTAGAGTCCCTGGATGAAGATCGTCGATCTTCATTACAGAACAATGAGGTAGCCAAGAAATGGTCAAAGGCCACCTTTGATCGCCATGTCAACCTTTGCTCATTTCACGAACGCGACCTCTTCCTTTCCTACGATATCACTCACGATACCATCAATCATGGAAAATTCGAGTCACTATGGCATGGCCCCTACATTATCCAGCATTGCCTCACCAAAGGTGCATACATCCTAGCTTCCCCCAAAGGTCTCTCTCTCAAAGAAACCGTTAACAGGTTATACTTAAAGAAATTTTACGCCTAAGTATAGCCATTCTACATTAGGTTATTTCTTTTATAGTTTTTTTAATCTTTTTTTCATCCCTCACCTCTAAACTATCATTTTTGTTATTGACAGATGCTTCCTCCATTGTCATACCACATCGGTTACGCCGATGGTGCCAGCCGGTGGACACAAAATCTCACTTCGACAGCTTGGGCCCTCTATACCCGTTCACATGAACTGCTCCACTCTAGCGACATATGTTTGGGTTCAGCAACCAACAACCATGCCGAATACACTGTCTTCATTGGCCTCCTCACTGATGCCCATCATCATTGTATTCATCACCTTAACATCTTTCTTGACTCTCAACTAGTCGTCCTCCAGCTCAACAATGTGTACCGTGTCCGCGATCCTTGCCTCTTTCACAAATACCTATAAGTTATACTTTTATCTCAACATTTTGATTTCATTACATTTACACATATTCCAAGACAATTGAACCAAATTACAGATAACCTAGTTAATATTATACTCGATTGGCATATATCACATCAAGATATCTCTACACACACATAAACCATCAAGAGCCTGTCACAGCATATATAGATTAAACAAAATCAACACATTAGAAGACACATGTAAACATCACAAAGACCCCAAAATGTATACTCATATATATATATATAAATCGGTCAAACAGTGCCATCAAAATGTTTACATACACATTAAAAACATCATATACAAAATCCGTAGGCCAGTGAAGTACCTCAGTACAAAACTGGTCTCACTACACCAAAATGGGCTCACCAGCCTATATAAAAAATACAAACATACATAGAGAGACACTTAAGGTGCCTCTAGAGCACCACCTCTTGCCCCTCCCTTAGGCGGTGGTGCCCCACCCACCACTGGTCACTCCGGACCGGGAGGTAACCATCCGGTCATCGCAGCACCTGCTATTGTTGCTCGCCACACCACGACCCACCACATCAGTGGAAATCCCACACACTGCTCCAGGATGCCCTCATCCTAGATGTGCGACCACATGCCCTCAGGCACACCCTGTAGCACTGCCTCCAAGCGGTGACGAATATCCTCAAAATCTCTCCCGGCCTTCGTCGGAGGAGCATGCGATGGCCCAGCACCGGGGTCATCAAGAGAGCGTCTCCTAGCCACTCTCTCATCACCGGCTAGTCTCGTCTCATCGTCCTCGCTCCAACGTATCTCTCCTACTCGCGGCCCTCCCCGTGGTGGTCTCCCCGGCTCCTACCAAGCCAGTGCTCTCATCAGCTCAACCTCATGCCTGTGAAGTCCCACATCTACACATACAAACAACCAAATGATAGTATCAACATCTATACAAAATACACATGTCATGCTATCTCAAAAAACAATAAAAAATTCAACATAATCAAAATCACAAACATACCTCGGTGGCCAAACGCCTCCCCTAGAGGTAACACCATATCCGGATCACCCTGGAAGTCAACACCATAGTATGGATACTGCGGTATGATCTGTGGCATCTTCCACCACACCTGTGCCACCTCATCCGTGAAAAAATAGCCAGCCTCACCACCACCATGGCAAATCAAAATTGTCGACCATCACCTCAGTCCCAGCTCTCACACACTAGGTGCACCCAATAAAAATCTAGGGTGCAACATCGACACCCCCTCCAAAAACCATGCCACTAAGATAGACCCAAAGGCAAAGTCCCCTGAGTCCGCAGTCTGACATCTGTCCAGCTGCCCTACCATCTTGGCATGCAGCATCAAACCCCAGGAAAAATGCTCTCCGGCCAGTGCCCTCCCCATAACCCTCAGCTGACCACCATTGATCTGTTGAGTTGCAAGGGACCCATATACCCTCACAATCATTGCTGCTACACAATGATGAGCTAAAGCATCCATCGCCTCGATACTCACTACAGTGCCTGATATGAAGTTCTCCCTTGAACAATACCTCTAGCCCAAGGCAGCTAATTGCATGTCCGCAGGTAACACCGGCTCCGCTGGTAGGGGCATTCCCCGAAAAGGGAGCCCAGTCAGAAAGTATACATCCTCCACTACAGTGAAGGCAATCTTCTCTCCCCACACCATAAAGCAATGCAAATCCGGACTCCACATCTAGATCAAAAACTGCAGAAGATACTCCTGCACCCATATCAATGGGCACTCGAAAAACTTCAACAGCCCACAGGCTTCCAAAGTGGCATGAACCCCTGACTCCTTAATAGCCACAACATCCCTCAGCTATGACTAGTCCCACTCTCACCAATGGACCAGCATCGTGCAAATGATCACCTGCAACCACATAATACAGTCCTAGGTCAGCCATCTTGACCATAAAACACATTAAAATCTCCAAAAAAGATAAGTTTTGCACCCATCAGCCTTGCCCCCAAGGCGTGACTATTTAAACCCACAGGTGCGCACATATGCGTGCATGTTCATCCCACAGGCGCGCATGCATGCATGCCTGTTATCACCCTATAAGTCATAGGATCAACTGGTGACTGGAATAGTATCTATCTCTAGTGTTTTTGTTGACAAATGATTTTTCATTCTGCAAATAATTTGAAAAAGGAAAAAGAAAGAAAAGAAAAGAAAAAAGAAAAAGAAAAAAGAAAGAAAAAGAAAAGAAAGAAAGAAAAGAAAAGAGGACATAAAAGAATTTCAATAAAAGCCCCATGCAATAATAGTAACTTGGTTCATACCTTTCAAGCATGGACAAGTTCTCTTTAAATTGATGTTGATAGGGTTAGTGAATAAGTTTGGCTAAACCGTTTAATCTTAGCCAAAGTGTATAGGTTAGATTAGTGAATAAATCTGGCCAGACTGTCTAATCTTGGTCAGATAGCCCYAGGGTAGAGTAAATTCTTAACCCAACAGTTTRATCTGGGTTAATTGTCATAGAAAACTAGGTTAGAGTATAGGCTAGTGTCTTTACTTCAATAAAACCAGCTTGATGATCAATGTTACACCATGATTTGGATACCTAAAAGGTTGTTTGACTAACCCCTTGGTGGTGTAGACATGAAAATCCTTGGAAAAACCCGTGAAATGCACTTATCCTAAGTCTCTTGGCGCACGTATTTTCCATGCCCTCACTTATGCTCTGTTCATATATCAATGGTCTAGATGAATGCACCCAGATCTACGGTGAACAGATTTTTACGGACCCCCCCGACCGTTCTATCTTTAACCGAGGGGGGGGGTTATGGAATTGCTGATAAGACCCACGCGCATCTGGACGACTCAAGTTT
>JZKD02S1628374.1:1543906-1564224 GCA_000966675.3 Picea glauca | reverse complement strand
ACGGATTGGACATGGAGGTTAAGTTGATAGAGGGAAGGAAATACCTCGAAACTTTAAGAGACTATATAAGGTATAACCCTAAACCTAGATTTTAACATATTTATAGTTGTTGAAATTAAGCGTGCAAATCTATGGTCACTATCAGATTCCAGACCACCCCTCCCATTCCGCCTTTAATGGAGGGGGGGGGGGTCCGGAAGGTGTGAAAAAAAACGTGACAAAAGATCTGGGCCAAAAACAAACACAAAAATCAAACACTCAAGGTTTTTTTCCGGCCCCCCCCCAAAGATTTGCTTTTTAACAAGGGGGGGGGGGGGGTCCGGAATGGGATCTTTCCTCTAGTAGGCCCCTATCTATACATGGCATCAATCTACCGGTCTTGAGTCCCATCGCCTCCTACTGATTGACATACCTTCGTCACCTCCTGATGTCATCATCCACTTTTCCTGAAACAGTCACATCTCATAATTTCTGTCAGTCCTTCCCCCATTCTCTCATGGCAAGCCCCCTCACCATGATCTTTACCCCAATCGATAGCTGCCACATCACCCATCCGTATCCCTCAGTCACCATCACCCGCCATCTCACACTCTAAGTGATCCGTTGGCCATTTATTACTGGAGGACCTATCCGTTAACCATCTAACCTGTCTCCCGCGCCTAACGGACACCCGTTTACTCAAAACTACCCTTATTCTTCCTACTTTCACCATTTACCCACTCATTGCACCAGAGAGATTTACACCATTTTCTCCTCCATTACAATCATTTGCCCCCACCCGCAGTTGCCCCGCTAATGTTGTTTTTCTTGCAGGTACTATTGTAGTAATGGCGCCAAAGTCAAAACAAGCAGAAGGAGAGGAGAATCCGTTTCTCCCACCACCTGTTGACCTTGAACGAATCCCACTGGTTGACAAAGATCATTTAATCGCAGATACAAAGTGCGATTTTGATTTCGCAGACCTTCATTCATGGCTCAAGGAAGTTTTCCTGGACTAGAGTGACAAAATTGGACTTTGGGAGTCCAAATTACCCCTTTATCTCTTCCCTCAGATTCACCCTTTTCCAGATTTTTCCCTCAAGTTCCAAGCCCACTACATTCCCGAGCAAAGAGCCGTCATTTCCTTGTCTGGAGAAATTCTATTCCTCATCACACCTGAATCCATCGACCAAATGATGCAAATCCCCCAAGCTGACTCTGCATCACCATTCAACCTAGAAATTCTCACAGAATTATACCAGAAAATGCCCTTCCCCCAAAGAGCTCAAATATTTGAGGTTTTCCTCCCACCATCCACTCAATTTCCCTCCACAAATCCCCCTTATCCTTCTTCAATGTTTTCGACCAAAGGAAACCAGATCATCTCATCCCTATGCGCCTTTTTGGGATATTATTCAGATCAGTGGGTAGATGAACCCATTCTAGGATTTTTATCCATCTTCTCTACCGATGAGAAGCCCACTACCCAGTTCGAATTTAGCACATTTCTAGCAAACAATATTCATGAACAATTTGTTAATTTCTCCATGGAGGGCATGTTCTGGTACTCTTCCATACTGGCGTATTTGTTCGTTTTCTTCCAAGTGGACAAATTTGTCTTTTCCATGCAGAAGATGGATGGAGATGGTAGACCCCAGGAAGTGACCGCATGGACCTCCTTGCTCAAGCACAACTCCATAGATTTCAGTTTCAAGGAGGTCATCGATCAATTCTACCACCCAGTGGTGAGTATGCTTAGCGGCCGGCCCGAGCCTCAGATAAATGATGAAGTTCAGACGACCCTACATCTTTCAGATCACACCAAGATGGGGGATTGGTATTTGTACCAAGATTACACTGAGATCATAGTATACGAGTGTGAGCTGGCCCCGTATAGGCTTCTGAAATACCTACCCATCAGAATTTTTTCTCTGGAGTATATAAGGCAGATGATAAAATCTAATGATATCCATTTTGTGTCTCTAAAGAAAAAACAACAGCTCAGAATCAAAGGGCATATTGGCTCTTTCATCTGCAACAATCGTGGTGCTGGAGAAGAAGCAGACAGGCTACTGAAGGAAATGAAGTTCTTCATGAGTTTCCCATGGAATTATGATCCATGTGGGATCATCTCTGAGATGAGGGTGAAAAACAAGAACATCCCATATGTCCACGAATCTAGGCCTGAAGTTGAGAAATTTGCAAACCAGATAGTATGGGAGCCTAACACTTTGGTCAAAGCAGAACAACAAGATCCCCCGGCCACTATATCGCAAACAACCATGCCACAGGTTCTAAAAGAGAAAATGCCTAGGCAATATTTATCTCCACCTATCATTGAGGTGTTGCCAGAAGAATTCCAATTGCATACTAAGAGGTCTAAAACCATTTCAGCTCCTGACCTGACTGGGGAAAAGGAAGTCCCATCTACCATAGTGACCAAGGTTGATAGGCCACCCCTCAGTGCAAGCCTCCAGCATATCATAACCTCAACGTTGCCGAAGAAATCCACAGATTCTCCGTTGACCACCCAGCTAGGCAAGGGAGGACCGAAGCTGAGCATCTTTGAAAAATATGAGCTGATCAAGAAAAGGAACCAGACCCTGACCAACAGTACTTGCACCCAGTTCTGGAAGCAGACGTCGACTGCACAACATAGGATGCTATTAGCATTTGACACCGAGAAGGGAAGAATGCATATGGAATTCCTCCAAGCCCAGGTGCCAGATCCAAAGGTGATCACTGATTACAAAAGGGACAACTTCGAATTCCAGACGAAGGATGTGCATCTGGCCGATCAAATGGATCTGCACAAGCAAACAGGGGAAATGGTCTTTTATACACTGGCGCATGCTTCCACTACTACATCCAAATTGCAAGTGTCCCTGAAAAACGTTCAAACACAACTGAAGTTAGAGAAGATATCGTCCTTTGCCAAGGAAAACATGATCAAGACTTTGGAGGAACTGGTCCTCAAGATTGGTTATGATCCTTTGAACATGAAAGTAGCCGACGAGATGATTAATAAGAAGAATGCTAACATATCCTCCTTAAGGAAATAATTGAAACTCCTGCCCATAGAGGATTTGCAGGCGAAGGAAATAACATAGAAAGAAGGAGAAAAAGATGAAATGCTCAAGCTACTCATGGAGCAGAATGCACAGCTAAAGGAAATGGAAGTTGAGATGGAGAAGATAGTAAAAGAGAAAGAACAACTGAAGCCAATGGAAGTCATTCCATTGAGTGCCATTCCAATTTCGGGAGTGAGCACAACATCAGTGAAAGAAGTCCCATCCATGACTCCACTGACATCCCTAGAAAAGACAACCGACCTGGCTAAGTCTATGGAAAAGATGAACCTCCAGGAAACAGAGATACACAGGCTCAAAAAGGAGATTGAGAACCTTCAGGAACTCAAATCTTCCTTTCAGATCAACCTCTCTAAGGAAAATCAGGTGACAGATCAGCTCAAACAAGAGTTACAACAGCTCCGGAAGCAAACAGTGGCAGGAAAAACTTTGGCCGAGGTTAAAGAAAGTGTATGGACAGACATCACCAAGTCCATGAATGAGATATGGCCCATGATACAGATCATGTTTGAGCAGAATGAATTGGTGTAGAGAAGCAAACAGGCCATTGAGAAGATCAAATCAGAATTGGAAGAGATGCCAACACAGGCGAACGAGATCATTAAGTTAAATTCTAAGACCAGGGAGGAGCTGGAAGAGCTGAAAATTGAAGACAGAATAGAGACCATCCTTGAGGTCAAAAGAGTTTTGACCAAGAGAGGATTAATGCTTCAGCTGGAAGAAAAGGTTCAGGCCATGGACCTAGGGGTACAAATTTTTTTTAGTAAGATTGAGGCTCTACAGAAGAAAGGTCTTCCTGGTCTGAAGGTAATCAATGACAAATTGATGACACTCCCAGACTACAAGAAGATACTGGCCGATGTGGCTAAGGATAGTTCAAAGTTTACAGGAATTCAAGGCAACATCACTGGCAAGGCGTTTCTAGATGCACTTCAGTGGGACATCAGTATTCAGCATGAGATTCGATACATCTTCATCACCAAACCTACCTTCGCCAAGTACACAGAAATGGACGAAGTGTATTGAAGGCTACTCAAAGTCAACGTGCCCAGTCATCTTCGATGGGAGGAACTCTGTGATCTGATCGAGTAGTAGATGAGATGTCCCAGCCTAGTCAATTGTCCAGTCAGATGAGGTCGTGTAGAGGCTTCATAAACGGCCCACCCAGAAATCAACATGCAGTTACACCACATCATCAAGAAGTTCCTAGATTTATGAAATTTGTTAAGTTAGTTAGGCTAAAAATAGATTTAGCACATCCTGGTCATTAATGACGGGATCATTTGTAATTTTGAGTTATAAATACTTCATCTTTCGAAGTATTGAGGGTTGTTGATCTTCACACCCTGCAAGCTATCAGTCTGTAATATTTTTGAAGAGATCTTCCATTAATACAAAGAGGCACTTTTACAGGATTCTTTCGTGTATTCATTGGTGATGTTGTTCTCTCTAAGTTAAATGTTATTCTCACTTTGTTATCATACTGTTTTCTAAATCTAATCTTTAGAAGTAATGAAAGTTGCAGCATTTATGTTGTACACCCTGTTTTTGACTCAAAAGATTTAAGTGTTTATCTTCTCATTTTACAATAAAGAAATTCTTAATTGCTTCTTTGTTGTAAGTGTCTTTCTCATCTTTTCTGCTATTCCTCATTTATGCTACTAAAGAATCCAGTGATTATATTATCTCGCCCTGTGAAAGGTTCATTTGTTTTTTATGGTTTGGATTTCATCTTTATGAAACGGACCCCATAGCCCAATGGATGTGTAAACTATCTCAACCAACTCAAAAACACTATGACACAAGATTGACTTATATATTTATCTAGCCTAATATTTAAAAATTTGAAACAGATCTAAATCAAATAGAGAGATCCCTCTCCGAAGTTGGAAGGGCTAGATCCTAGCTTCAAAAGCGGTTGGATAAAGTTACATCTCGTAGATTTCTTCCTCCTAACAACCTCTTGGAAATTTACAGAGCGCTAACATGTGCCTATCGATCCCACATGCACGCATGTGTGCATGTCTGTCCACCCTACATGGGTGCCTCCATGCACCCTTGTCACAAACACAGGCACGCATCACAACACTCCTATCCACTACACAACCATGCACCCATGCGCAGCTGTGTAGCAAACAGGTGCGCATACCATGCATGCCTTTGTCCCCCCTACGACATACAAGGCATGCACATCCTTGAAGAGCATGGAATAGTTCCTTGTGCCTTTGTATTTAATGGACTCATTTAGCAGCGCAGGATCTTCAAGGTTATATTGCTCATTTAGGTGACAAAAGAGGCGCAACACATAGCAATCTTCCTAAGTAAATGGGCCTGCCCAGAAATGTAATCTGCAACTTAGAAACTCTATATGGTGGTTCGAGTAGCAGACTATCAATTGATCATGGGGAAATTGTATAAGTTGGGCCTAGACAGTATCCTCAAGAGATGCATTTTGGACCATGAAAGACATGATATCCCTTGGGAGTGACATAGTGGAGTTGTGGGAGGCCATGTTGAAGGAAAGGCTACTACATAGAAATTCCTCCAAGCTGGATTATGGTGGGCCACACTCTTCAAGGATGTGAAGGAGTAAACTAGATCTTGCGATGTTTTCTAGAGAGTAGGTAAGCCATCAAGATGAGACGAATTGCCTTATCAACCGGTTCGAGATCTACAAGTATTTGACAAATGGGCAGTTGATTTTATTGGACCAATCAACCCCATAGCTAAGCATTCAAAGGACATGTACATTATCACTACAACTGATTACCTAACAAGATGGGAAGAGGTAGTCATTGTTCAGGACTATTCAACTTATATTGCTACTAGGTTTATTTTTGAAAACATTATCACTCGGTTTGGATGTCCTAGGAGTCTGAGTAGTGATCAGGGTGGTCATTTTATCAGTAGTACAATAGAAAATCTTACAACAGAGTTCTTAACCCAACATCACAAAATCAACCCCTACCATCCACAAGAGAATGGCATAGTATATGCATTTAACAAGATTATGGAGAGAGGTTTGATGAAGGTTTGTTGTGAAAACATGGAAGATTGGTATGAAAAGGTCCCAAAAGTTTTATCGGCTTACAAGACAACCACAAAGAAGTTTCACAAGTATACTTCATTTCAGCTAGTCTATGGGAAAGAGGTTGTGGTACCTGTAGAGTTCATTACCCCTAGTCTATACATCACACATGTTACACATATGTCATAGGATGAATTAGTTGTACAGAGGGTTATGGAGTTGCAAGAACTTGATGAGGCTAGGTTTTTAGCAGACTTTGATCAATCAGTTGAGAAAGCCAGGTAGAAGGCTTGGCATGAAGGAACATTAAGAACAAAACATTTGCACAAGGATATAAGGTCCTACTTTATGATAGTCGATACCAGAAACATCCAGGAAAATTGTGCATGCATTGGTTGGGCCCATTTATAGTTGCGGAGATTCGACACTCTGGAGCAGTCAGACTCGTGCAACTGGATGGTATACTTCGAAAACGATGGGTGAATGGTGCTGGCTTGAAACTCTATATTTCTTAGGACTGGGATAAAGGATTGTTTCTCTAGTCCAAAGGAGCATGTATAGTAGTTATATTTAAATTTCTGCAATTTGTTTAAATTCAGTTAATAAAGTCGGAGTGTGCCTTGTTGTGTCACAACATGTGTTTCATTTTTTCCATCTAAGTATTAATTTGGTGTAGAACTACTTAATTAGCAGTGCAGGATCATAAGAGCCATGTGTCCAATAAATACAATAATTAAATATGATGGGAACCCCATTATGGTCGGAGGGAGAGCGAATCCAAACACAATCCTAGTCCATGTGCCACACACACATGGTCCAGTCATAGCCTTTATGATCACTACAGTAACCAGTTTAAACTTTGTTAGACCATAAAGTTGTGATACATAAATATTCCTTCGGTATTCATGCTAAGATTCTCAACCATTTAAATGGTAAGGCTTGAAGTCGACCACCTCCCTGTCCAACTTGTTCAGTAAACACCAGAATCCCCCTATAGATTTACTCTATTAAATAGTGTTGACAGACACCTCAGCTCTAGGTTGTGCCTATAGGGTTAATCATGAGTGGACTAGGAGTAGTGACAAAGCCTGCCAGCTGGCCTGAGTATAATGCTATGTGAACTCAACGTAAGACTTATTGTCTTCCATTTTGTAATTGAGATTTCTAAATTGTCATAGAGCCTGCAAATTCTCTCTGTCATGACCCCAAAGCCCAGTATAGTTGGTCCAAGTTTCTTAGTAATATAGAGAATCAATGTCGAGAGCTACAGGAAGTTGAATTTTTATCTCTAAGGAAGCAGTTCCAAATCAGCCATGTGATTTCCGGGTTGAGGTTGTGGGTGACCTCAAATGGAAGGTTGAGCAAGTGAAGCTCCTAGACCTCGAACTGATAGACCAGATTCTATTCCCACAAATGAATATTGACGTGTTCTGGAATGTGGCTCTAGAAAATATGGGAGGGATGTAGTTCGTATCAAAGTCGGATTTTATTGACCTCTTTAACTCCACAATCATCAATCTCTAAGACTTTCCAGTCTTCGACACTACCAGTGAGGTTGCATGGTGTACCAAGTTCCTCATCAGTCAGGTACACAACATGATATTATGGATTGAATGATGATATCCCATTCATGCAGAGGATATCCATCAACTCATGGGCCTATCCATTGAAGGAAAAGACGTCTCAAAAGGGTTCCAGGGCCCCAGTAAACATGGGAAGAAGAAGGGAGAACCCATCATGTATGAAAGATTTCATACATAGAGAGGGGGGCACATAGCCAATATTGACCCCATTTTACCAAAGATAGTCAGAAAAACTTGCTATGTAATTTCTAGCAAGGTAATGAGGTCCTACTACAAAGGCGAGTGCACATTGGATGCCCTCTCAGTGGCAGATTTTTGTGCCAATAGAGCGGTGTTCAATTGGCGTAGCTACCTGCTGGAATAAATCCTGGTAGCATGTGAGGAAGCAAATGACAAGGGAAAAACATTCACCTATGGATACATTCTTTTTTTGTTCTCCATGCTAAAGTGGATGCCACCCTTAGGAATACCGTTATCACCATCACATAAAGGTCGACTGACAAAGATGTTCAAGCCTTGGAACGCAAGGAACTACTTACTTAGTAGTGCAGGATCAGAAGAGCCATGAGTCCATTAAATATAGTAATTAAATATGATGGGGACCCCATTATGGTTGGAGTGAAAGCGAATCCGAATGCAATCCTAGTCCATGTGCCACACACACACGGTCAAGTCATAGCCTTTATGATCACTACAGTAACCAGTCTAAACTTTGTTAGACCATAAAGTTGCGATACGTGAATATTCCTTCGGTATTCATGCCAAGATTCTCAACTATTCAAATGGTAAGGCTTAAAGTCGGCCACATCCCTGTCTAACTTGTTCAGTAAACGCCAAAATCCCCTAATAGATTTACCCCGTTAAATAGTGTTGTCAGACACCTTAGCTCCAGGTTGTGCCTATAGGGTTAATCATGAGTGGCCTAGGAGTAGTGATAGAGCCTGCCAACTGGCCTGAGTATAATGCTATGAGAAATCAACGTAAGACTTATTGTTTTCCATTTTGTAATTGAGATTTATAAACTGTCATAGAGCCTGCAAATTCTCTTTGTCATGACCCCGAAGCCCAGTATAGTTGGTCCAAGTTTCTTAGCAATATAGAGAATCAATTCTGAGAGCTACAAGAAGTCAAAGTTTTATCTCCAAGGAAGCAGTTCCAGATCAACCATGTGATTTCAAGGTTGAGGTTGTGGGTGACCTCAAATGGAAGGTCGAGCAAGTGAAGCTCCTAGACCTCAAACTGATAGACCAGGTTCTATTCCCATAAATGAATATTGATGTGTTCTGGAATGTGGCTCCAAACAATATGGGAGGGATGCAGTTCATATCAAAGTTGAATTTTATTGACATCTTTAAATCCACAATCATCAATCTCCAAGACTTTCTAGTCTTCGACACTACCGGTGAGGTTGTGTAGTGTACCAAGTTCCTCATCAGTTGGGTACACAACATGATCTTATGGATTGAAAGACGATATCCCATTCATGTAGAGGATATCCATCAACTCATGGGCCTATCCATTGAAGGAAAAGATGTCTCAAAAGGTTTCCAGGGCCCCAATAAACATGGGAAGAATAAGGGAGAACCCATCATGTATGAAAGATTTCATACATAGAGAGGGGGGCGCATAGCCAATATTGATGCCATTTTACCAGAGATAGTTAGAACAACTTGCTATGTAATTTCTAGCAAGGTAATGAGGTCCTACTACAAAAGCGAGTGCACATTGGATGCCCTCTCAGTGGCGGATTTTTGTGCCAACAGAGCGGTGTTCAATTAGTGTAGCTACCTACTGGAATAACTCCTGGTAGCATGCGAGGAAGCAAATGACAAGGGAAAAACCTTCACCTATGGATATATGCTTTTTGTGTTCACCATGCTAAAATGGATGCCACCCTTAGGAATACCATTATCACCAACACATAAAGGTCGACTGAAAAATATGTTCGAGCCTTGGAACTCAAGGTTGGACTCAGAGAACACAACATTCAACAATGAAATGTTCTTAAAGTGGTACAATCAGTTTCTTGATGCAACTTAGAGGTTGTGCATACCACAAGAGTTTGTCAACCTGAGCATGAGGAATATTGAGTTCGAGTTGAGTTGCCACCATATGTTTCTTTGGCTCAGAGATGTCAAAAATGAATATTTTCATTCACAGATGTTTTCATTTTACTTGGATGAGGAGGCCTTTGACGAGGAAGTAATTTCATGGCTAAGAGTGAAACACAACCCGTGCAAGTTGGGGATGCACTACCTTCTACCAGCGGAGCTATTGAAGAAGAAGGGAGATGAAGCAAGGGTAAGACCAAGCTCGGGCCTAGAGGATAAAACACAAGATGCTCCAATGCATACAGACCCAAAGGAGAAAAATAACTATTCTCCAATGCATATGTACCCAGAGGAGAAAAAGCAAGATGCCCCAATTCATACAGATCCAGAGGAGGAGGAAGAAGAGACGTAGTCACTGGAATGCAAGAAGAGGACATTGCCCATGTTCCTGCAGCTTCAAGAGCAAGCTATGTTGATAGGTAAATATGTCAATGACATCCTTAACACAACATTCATTGCAGACCCTTTGGTCAAGAAACCCAGGACTGGGCTCTCCCTAGTGAAAATCCTTAACCCTCATCCCATATCATCAACCATACCTCGTACTCAAGAAACCACTTGAGTGACCCAAACCATCATTGATATCCAGGATGACCCTAAGAATGATGCCACTGCATCCACCACCATCATCACCGAACAACCCGCATCACCCCCATAACCCCAATCACCACTGTAAGAAATGACCATCCAACCCTAAACCATCGAATCGAAGCCCATGTTTTTGGATCCCCCCGAACTATTTGAACAGATACTGAAACTCACTGGTCTAACCCCAGAAGTACTAAGCTAGTCAATTGTTCCATTTGTGTCAATCCAAGACACTTTGTCTTCATCGAAGACTCAAATTGTGCCTATACCGCAAGCCCCAATCCCTCAATGCCCTCTCTCAACAATCAATGTTGAGAGTGCCATTCAGAGAAGCAGAACCACATAAATTATGGTCCAGAAACAAGCAAATGTACTAGAGGCTCAGAAGGAACATGAATCAACATCAGGACAGAGTGCAACCTCATCGCAAGAACAATTAGAGCTAGTACTCCAGAACCCACAACAGTGCACAGAGTTGGTGCAACTCTTCTTGGTGAAAGAAAAGATAATCCCATTCCTTCCATCAACGAAAAGAATGAGACTTCCAAAGTAGTTGCAAGGTCCATCTACAGGGGAGGAAGACGTGGATACACCGTTGGAACACTCAATGGCCAATGGACTCCCACTACAGGTTCGATTACGCAGGGATGCCACTACTTCTTCTGGTGACATCGCTTAATGGCCATCAACACAGCTAATTGGGATGATCAGATCTCCAACTAATCAATTGGAGTAGAGGCTCCAGTAGGATGAATAGGATGCATAGTTTTATAAGGAGGAAGCACTCCTCATCCAAGAATGTCGGAAGCAGGAGGAGTATGCAAAGATCTAGGAGGAACAAAAAATAAAAAGGGTCCAGGAAAATCTTGCAGAAGCCTAGCCATTGATTCGAAGGACAACAACACAACTGCCTAAATCCAATGAAGAATATCAAGCTCCTATAGGGAGCATGGTCAGATTTGTCCATTCACACTGAGATCCTTGAAGCACATTTGTGGGAGAGTCAGCAGGAAGCAGAAAAACAACCCCAGAAGCTTCAATAGAAAATGGAAAGAGTTGTTCTCAAAGGAAACAATGCAAGGGAAACCCTGCACAAGAAAACTACATAATACACAAATATTTTCTGGGAAGTTAGTGACTAGATGTGGATCATTTCATGACACAACCAGACCTTGGAAGATTTACACAAAAATATCTATTCCCTTAACGAGGAATTTTCTATCGCCATGGATCCACTGGAGTAATAGGAAAAGTTCGATCATATCCAACAAGCCGACAATGAGCTGAATGCTCTATTTGAAGCAGAGTCAGTAGCTAACAAAGAGATACAGAAGTTTTGATTGGTTGTTCAAACAACATATATTCACATGCATCATGTAGATTCTACAGTCGACTCAGACTAGAAATCCTTGGTCGCGTCCAAGCCTAAGGGATTCATTACAGACATGACTTAGCATTTCATGGTTAAATCTCCACTCCTCGCTAGGAAGTGGTAGGACAAGGTCGTTAATTTCCAAGGCATAAAGAAGAGAGCCCTAGAATTGGTCCCAGAGTTGGGACCTTCATTTAAAGAGATGGAAAAAGAAATCACTCAAGCAAAAGCTAGGAGGAAAGCAAAGACATAAGACAAAGGAAAGCAACAGGTTAGTCCATAGGCCACAGAAGAACCAAGGGCTTGACTCGAGGACAAGTCAAGGATTGTGGTCAGAGATTTTTGGGCCCTTCGTTTTGTTGTTAGAAGTTGTGCAAGTCACAGAGGAGCAGGAAAACAAAACAAGGAAATAAATCGAAAATGGTTGGAAGGAAGGAAAATGCAACACCAACATGGAGAGAGAAGTTACAACAGAACAATAACAAGAAAGCATGTGATGAATATGATTGTAAAGGGTTGGATCTTAGGTTGATTATTGTTTGTTTATTTCAGGTTGTTGTCGATCATGATTATGAATTATAGATTGTTGAAATGTGTTCGAGTTCTGTATTATTTTCAATTTTTGGGTAGATGTTAGCTATTATTATAGAGTCTGGGTTTCAGAAACCAAACCAAGTGTGTAAAAAGTCATGTCCAGTTTTAATGGTAAAAGAGAAAGGGTTTTGGGTTAACCATGTCTCATAGTGATAGATATTGCTGCTAAGATTTGGCATGGATGAGCTGCGTCTGTATCTGAGAAGAGCATTATGTAATTGAGAAGAACCATATGAAGTTAATACAAGGAGAGATTCAAATTTTGAAATAACTATGTCTATTTAGCTTCAAATTATCCTGAATGTTGTTTCATATTATCTTTATGTCATATCTAATCAATGGGATATGGGTTATTTATTGTTGCAATGCAACTCTGTTTCCTTTAATCTAAGTTAGGAATGTTTACATAGTTATGAGTTTAATCTATCTTGTGCAAGACTACATAGAGCATAAGACTGTATGGATTTGTCTAAGCATTCTTCTTACCCTTCCCTATCTTCTTTTTCTTGGTTGTGCCTCGGGTGAGACTTCTTCTCTTCAAGGAAGATGGAAATGCCAACGCTCGACACTACCTCGATACCTTTTGTTGGTAACCTGAGAAGGACCATGATCTTATCAATTCTGTGTCAACAATGACAGGACATATAAAAGAATGAATCATGCACAAGAAGACTCATTGTGAAAATAAGCAAACAAAAGATAAGGAGATAAAACTTGGTGTGAGGAGGTGATTTTGAGAAGTATTTAGTGAGGATTCAGAGCAATTTTTGAAGGATTTAGAAGAATGGTGCCATTGAATGTTGGAGCTCCCAGTCGTACTGCAAGGAAAATACACAACTCAATGAGATATCCATAGGAGTAAGTAGTCGAAGAAACAAACCCTATTTATTTGGAGGGAGTGGTGGACATGGATTCCATTCCTTCACCAATGATCAAACTCGCTATCCAAACGATTGTGGAGGAAAAAGAACAACATGTTTCAGTGACAAAAGAGATGAAGGTCGAGATGCGGGAAGAAACATGAAACACTAACACAGAGAAGAACCCCGCACAACAGCTTGAATTAGGAGCACCACAACAGATGGATGAGCACGATGATGAAAGAAGAGAGTCATATGAGCCTAGAGGACAGGACGAAGAAGTGCAGAACCCTGTTGCAAAACCAACACAATAGTTGGGGGAATTATTGGTGGAAGATGTTACAGGACAACAATATTCATATGTTGAATATGAAGAAGATACACACCAAGAAGCAGGGCCATCGATAGTGACAATGAAGATAAGGGGAAAATATATAGTACAAATATCACCGCGCAAACAGAAAGAAGAAACATTGACACTACCATGCATACCCAAAGGAGTTACGATCCTTCCCAGAATATTAGAATGTGTGGATAAATTGATGTATCCATACCATGATATTAAAAACAGGGACAAGTTCCATGTGTTTGCGCCATAAGTATATATGGAGAGAAAAGGTACAAATTCATCAGGGGTTCCAATTTTAGAACCAAAGCAATGGATTGTAGGGTTGTATAATACATTTATCATGAACATGTTGGAAATTCCACACTTTGGGAGGGTTAAGGATGTCAATGCCTGTGTGAAACAACTATTGGCGTTGGTGCATGGAGGTGTTCTATGGATGGATAGACCGGTATCAATAGATGTATATTTAATTGCAGAGATCACAAGTTTTCCAACAGATGGAGAAAATCCAGAACAATATTTGGATGATAAGACAAAGGAGAAAGTTGTGGCAGAGGATATGAAGAAGACATATGGAACTTAGAGAGGGTCCCGTGAATCATAATTAATAGAATCAGTGAACCTATGACGAGGTTGGAAACAAAGATGATGGCTTGTAAAATTATAAGGAAATGTCGCAAGGAATAAGCATCTGCAGGAGTTATAGCAATAGTCGCGCAATGCGCGAAAGGGACTCTACTCAATTGGACCCCATATTTACTGAATTTATTTTAGATGACTGCAAGGATGCATAGGATCTTGGAATGAAATGAAGTTCCATTATGCATGGTTGATAATACTGATAGATTTGGTATGTTGGGGAGAACCTAAATACAACGGCTTTTACCCAAGGCCAGGAAAGTGTCGCACAACTAAGTATACGACATTATGACACACTTCATATGTAAAACAAAGGAAGGAACACACCAATATATTTGCTATGTATTATGACGAAATGCAGGAAAAGATAGCCAATACATGGAGGATACCACTAGAAGTGGTGGAAGAGCATCAAGGAATATATATTTTAAGGCTTCCAGACACAATATGTGGATCCAAGCCAAAAGGGATCCCAAGAAGGAATGGCTACAACTAAGATACAGTGTGACAGCAAAAGAAGTACAATGGGCCATGAAATATTGGACTAAGGAATGGAGTGTACCAGTAGCTTCCAAGAAGGGATCAAAAGGTATGCAACAAGTAGAAGATGGCACTTCACAGAAGTTAACCAGTCCAACAACAAATACAATAAAGGCAACAGAGCACATGAAGGAAACAAGGGGTAGTGCAATAGTTAGAAATCCAAGTCAGAAGAACCATGTCCCCAAATATTCATCACAGGAGAAGGACCGCGCATAAGTAACAAATGGAGTACAAGAGGATAAGAATGTTCCTACATAGGAGGAAATAGGAGGAGGATATCTATGAGACATGGATTTCCTAGGTACATTAGTTCAGAAAGAGACTTTACCCATGAAGAGGAAAATATTGCAGTCAGCAGGTCGGTGCAAGAAGATGAAGGCACATAAGGGCGTTCTAGAATTCACATTGATAGAAGATGATGCATATATGGTCACATAATGAGTACAGGACTATGTAGCAGAGGTATAGGATGATGCAGAGAAACAAAGGGAATAAATAGTCAATAATTTGACATAGGTTAAGGTCACACTAGAACAACAACAACTTACTACAGCATAGCGGAGGAAATAGGCGCAACCATAGAAGAATACTCAAGAAAATATAGTTCCAGCATAGGAGACAATACATATAATATCAATGGAGAGTGAGAATTTTTGCATGGCTTAAAAGATGTTGCAAGTAGATGAGGAGACAAAGCATAAGAAATTGAAGGACATAGATCACTTGGACTTGGAACTTCCCAAGGTTCCAACAAAGGTGTTGTATAAATTGCAAATCAGTGTCACACAAGAGATACAGTCGAGAGTATGTGTAACGCGACAAGTCTAGAACTGGCCAATGAAGTAAAGAGGACATTGAAGTTGACAATCGATCAGGTGTAGTTTTAGAGAGATACAATAAATTAGAAAATTGGAATAATGGAGTAGAAGGTGGAAGAAGTGTTTAGAAAAATTCCTGACAGCATGCAATAAGGGGAGATTTTACCTATAGAGGAGAATATTGAAAAGATAGCACAGACTATGGAGGCATACAAGAATCAAATTACATAGTTGAACGAACTCCTATCACCCAACACCACACCAAAATTTAAAATGCAGAGGGAGCATGAGGTGATAGGCCATAAGGAGAGTATTTTGGAGAGCATTCAAGAAATCAAAGAGCTATATGATAGGAGTGCGCAATTATGGAATAATCTCTAGGAAGATGAGAAACTGCATGAGTTAGAACAGAAGGAAGGAGTAAATTCTGCAATGTAGGAACTCAAGTAGAGGAAAAAAGCATTCAACATATTAGATAGGTTGAAGAGTGCACGGGAGTTGAATAATTTGTAGACAGAGTTGAAGAGCATACAGGCGGAGAAGAAGTCAAGAAAGGCTAAATTGGAGCCACTGTAAGAAAGGGTAGACTAAATGTTGACTGATATTTATGTAGCCAAGGCATAAATTGAAAAAATAAGATTGGATACTGAAGATTTGTTGAAGGATCATATCATTGTGCAGACTATGGAGTCTATAGAAGAGAAGAGCGCACAGGTAAACTCTCGAATTGAATATATTGTAGGCAAATTCCACGTGTTGGAGAAGTCAACGCAGGATGAAAATACTACCTGAGTGGCTTGGGATGAGCCACAGGTGAGTGTTGGGGACCTATTGGTGCAGTACATTTTGGGGAACAATGCAAAAATTGAGGAAGACAAATAGAAAAGGGATGATAAAAGGAGCACACATGGAATAATAAGGAAAATTAGCGCAAGGAAGCATGAAAGGAAGAAAGAAGGACATGGATCAACCGTGCGCAGGAAGTTAGAATGTGGACAAACCTAATCCACTTAGGGTTAGGGTTTTGGTCATGATTGTAATGGGTTTTAACCCATTTTTGTAGTATAAATATGCATTGTAATATCCGAGGAGGGGGATTAAAGAGAATTGCTAGCGAGAATTTTGAGTCTGTAAGGAGTTCATGAGTTAGTTTTTGATATGAGTTTTATTGAGAGATGTGGAGCTAGTTTTGGAGATGAGTCTATTTTTGAATTGTAACTAAGGGTAAGGTCACAAGATGTGGATCTTGGTGCAGCCTTGTTAGCCTCACCATCACCAAAATTCTTATGTAATGTGCATAGCACAGAACTTTGATGAAGAATAATAAAGAAGCAGAGAATGCTAGATCTTTGTGGACGTAGCCTAGAGGGGGTTAAACATGGTAAAACATTGTGTCATTGGTTGGAATTTTTATTTTATGTCTTGCAATGGTTTATGAAGAATGAATGACTTTGTTAGTAGTAAAATGCAGTGTGCACTAGAATAGTTCAAATATTTACTACAGAATGAAGTTTAATGAATGAATATGGTTATATAATGGTAGATATGGATTTAATAATATGGTAGAATGGTAGATATGATGAATTTTGATGTAAAATAACATGGCTAACATCCCCAAAGAACCATCCCTTTCAAGGCTGCAAACATCTAGGTCTTGCAGCCACCCATAAATCCATCTCGGGTGAGACTTCATTCTGCACTCTGTGTGTAGTGTTTCCTTCTGGTCTCCATAAGGGCCAATGGTTTGTATGGTAATGTTGGAAAACTAAAGTAGAACTCGAGTCAACCCAAACAATCCAACAAAAAGGTAGCTTACCTTTATATTTTACAGATCCCTTTTTGAGTTTTCTCACAAAATGTGCTTCCTATGCATTTGATTCACAACTATATCAATCACTTGATTTGTTTCCTTTATTCTTCGTCTTCTTTGAGGATTTGAAAGTTTCTTCTTTATTTGATGGATTTTATTTTTCAGTCCTCATTTCATATGTAGTGGGAATCCCATGCAATTCATCTATTGTCAGTTTATCAAGATCCTTCACTTTTTCAATGCTGGAAACTTTGGCATCAAAACTTAATGGGAGTGACCTTAACACCTTTTGTACAATAATCGATTCTTCAACCATTTCACCAAGTCTTCTAATGGTGTTGAAAATTTCATCCACACGAAGAAGATAGGCTGCAAAATGTTCTTCGTCTTTCATTTTCAGACTCTTGAAATATATTCTATGAGTTTGGAGCTTTTCCTTCTTAACCTTGTCATCACCTTCATAAATATTTTGAAGCTTGTCCCAAATTTATTTTTCCGATTTACAATGCATCACCTTGAAAAAATTGGATTTTGATAAATCACACAAGATGACATTCATGGATTTTGCATTGTTTTCACTAGGATTATTCCCAACCACATTTGTTGGTGGTGTTGTTGGGGATGTATAACCAGTCATGATTGGTTGCTAAATATCAAAACCAATACCCATTAAATAGGTTTGCATCCTTATCCTCTAGAAGGCACAGTTTTTCTCGTTAAACAACATAGCCCTATTTGTGGAGAAACCTTCCTAGCTAACCATGTGTGCTCTTGAGATCTACCTTCTAGTGGTTATACTTCTTCCAAAGGAACCCACTCTAATACCAATTTATAAGCACACACTTATACTGAGAGGGGGGGGGGGTTGAATCAGTATAAGACAATATTTATTTACTTAAAAATTCATTGACCATAAAAAATAAGTCATACACAATATTAACCATAGTACAAAGAATTTATGTGGAAACCCTTTGTGGAGAAAACCAAAAAATAATTCTTTATAATTTTGTAGGCACCAAAATACTGTTACAAACATTTGTAGGCACCAACCTACTGGAGACATCAATCCCCACCGGTAAAAATCCTGGTAGGCACCAATATACTCTTACAGATCTTCATAGGCACCAACCTACTAGAGACACCAATCCCCACTGCTAAGCAACAACTTAGTAAGAGACACCAATCTCTTTGTTTGAGCGGCACCAACCCTCAATTACAATATAATTTCTTTAAAATATGATGAACATTTGCATTTTCTTCACCCATTCTACTCACTACTTATACCTTTACCATATATTCTTGCTACATTTCCCTTCAATAGATCTATTCGCTAATTCTACTTTCACTAGATATGTTCATTATTTCTTCCTTCAAGAGATATGTTCTCTAGATCTTCCTTCACGAGATATGTTCACTATTTTTTCCTTCACTAGATCTGTTCATTACTTCTGCCTTCACGAGATCTATTCGCTAGATCTTCCTTCACGAGATCTATTCAATATGTTTTCCTTCACAAGATCTATTCACTAGATCTTCATTCAGAATATTTTTTCACTATTTTTTCCTTTACGAGTTATGTTCACTAGATCTTCCTTCACAAGATCAGTTTGTTAGATCGTCACATATATATTATTCTTCATCACATACTCCATCGCTCTTTCCTTTTGGAATGATAATCATTCTTCACTCATATCATAGTCTCCTCTTCAAATATTGCATTTCCGCTCATCTCACACACCACTCTTCAAAATATTACATTTATTTATATACATCACCATGACCCATTTTGAAGAGATGTGTTGATTCATTAATTAAATAATTAATTCTTTTTATTTCACCTTTCCAAATACCATGGGAAAATACCATGGGCCTCCAAGACCATGGGCTTGAAACCACTAATGGTAAAATGAATTGTAAAATATTTATTTGAATTTTTTACATGCACTTTTACTTTCAAAACCACAGGCTTGTAAAATAGTTTTTTGACTTCTTTATGTACAATTTTAAATATACTAGTAAAATTCACTTTTTGATTTTTCATGTGCACCCCCCCTTTTTTTATTATACTTGTAAACATGTGTTTGTGTGAATTTTGGAATGCTCCCTCATGATACAAATGCCTTAACATGACATCAATGACAACATGGTCAACATATGCTCATTGAAAATAAATTCATGGTCTAGATTAAAATATGAGAACAAAAAAATTTAATTTGGATAACCATATGATACCATGATGCAAACCTTGTGTGAGACTAGTACATACAATGAAACATGCATTGCCATCCTAGAATTATGAGGAAGTGGCATATTACATTTTGTGAGACATTTTTTCTCTTTACATCAAAGTGGTAGTGAATTGTTTTTCATTTTGGACACATGGACTTATCTTTATGCCATCCTGTGTATAGAGTACTTTTTTTTTCAATATGTATGATATACTTTGTAATCAACACCTATATTGATCAATAAATGTATAAAATATTTACTAGTACTAGGAAGTACATTTTTGATGGAAATAATTTATCCTACAACAAACTAACGTTAGCCAGCATTAACCACTAACTAACAAGTTGAAAATATTTAAGTACTCATAAAGTACATTACAATGTAGTACACATCTCCATATAGACCTTAACAAATATGTAAATCTACTATTTGACTATCCATATGTTTTTTTTGAAAATATAAAGCATTAGATAAATAATCAACTTAAACACTTTGCCTTATTGGACACTATAGAAAGGGGTGTTTGGACAACCTACATCAAATGCTATGGTTCAATGTCATGGTGTACAACACCTCCATCCATATCTTCTTCATTTCATCAATTACATGAAAAATTCCCTCTCAAAACTATCATGCAACATTTGGTTTGCAATGTGTGCATGATGTATAACCTCATCTTGACTATTCATGTTCACATTTTGTGCCCTATGTTGCTCAATTCTATTA
>JZKD02S1628374.1:1501872-1535945 GCA_000966675.3 Picea glauca | reverse complement strand
CCCTTATTATTTTTTTCTTTTAAATAAAAAAGTAGAACCTTTGTATTAGACTGGCAAAAAATATACACAACTGGCATGCATAGGCCAGCTGTCCTGCCAACAGAGGAAACCAGGACAGCTGGCCTATCCGCTGTAACGACAAAAATTAGGCATAGATTTTCGCCACCCTGCCCGAGGGAAACCAGGGATTTTGTTCTGTGTGTTCAACCACATAGGAAAGACTAGAATAGAGCTAATTAAACTAGGAACATGAGAGCTACAACTCTGGTACATAGTAATTGGAAAGAGCATAAAAAACTATAAAAACCAGAACCTATTCAGTCGAAATTGCCGCCATTGCTGGGAATAACGAAGGGCTGCGCGCAGGTGGGACACTGGCATCGTGGAGTAGCTTTGGAGTAGGTCGTGTACAACATATCCAAGCGTTGGTTGACTCTCATGGCGCAAAAATCCTGGTCATCCACAAGGCTGCGCACTTCAAAGATCAACTTGAGATGTTCAGGATGCAGCAGCGGTGGCGATGGTGGCGAGTTTCTTTCTGGCTCCATTCCGTCTCGGCTCAGCTCCGGTCCCATTGTTTTTCTATCCAGCGGCGTCCCATGCTCCTGCTCCCTAGTGATGCAGTCCGGTGTCTCCTCCTCCATTAAGCAGGCCGCGTAGGTCTCACTCGGAGCGATGGATGGCTGTGGAAGGTTGCCCGAAGTGAGAGCAATTGGCGAGTGCCCGAAGCGCGTCGGAGGATCCCAGTTGTCCGAGACAACAAACATCCGACTTTCAGAAAGATTAGCAGGGAGCGTGATGGACAGGTCCTCCTCCACATATGTTCGGGGCGGTGAGGGTGCTGCGTTGGCACTGGCTCTGCATTTTTTCCTAGCCACACGAATTGCCTGGGCGAACTTCTGGTGGCATTTTCTTCGAGATTCTGCTGCATACCAGCCAGCGCCTCGTCGAGGCTGACCTCTAATTCGTGGCATGGTGAGCGTGAAGGTGAAACCCCCTGCTCTGCAGTGCTGAGCCGGCTGCGGTAAATTCACATAAAAACCATAAACATAACCATAACCCTCGCGACTGTAAAATACATAACCCAACACTGAGAAAAACATTAATGCCGAGAGCTTAATGCTCTGGCGATCTGTTCCCTGTACACATGCGAAGAGCTCCATCAACATTCAGTGTTTATGGAGGTAAGGGCTTATATTAATTGCCCGCAGCCAGGAGGAGGGGCCTCCATTAATGGCCTTCCCATTGACGCCTCCACGTGCCCAGGCTGTGCCTCTATGTGCCCTGATTGCTCACATGGAATCCCATCCGACGACAGGAAATCCTTGTCAGCGAGGAGTTGGCAGTGTTGTGGTATGTCGGAAGCTGTAGGGGATTGGGCATCCCAGATTATACATTCCAATTCCCTTTGAACCCCTTCGTTTTCCAGGTAATCAGCCACTCCATTGGCTTTCCTTTTGACATGGGAAGGAATGATGCTTAGGATACGACAGCGTAGGTTGTTGAAATCCTCGAGCAGACCAGACAGCCGCCAGCTAGGAGATATCTTTTGCGGATTGCCCCCATGCAAGATCTTGGTGATCAGCTAGATGATGACTTGGGAGTCCCCTTCCAGGATTATTTTTTGACTGGGTAAGGATATGGCTTCTTGAAGGCCCTGTAGTAGACCTGTTAGCTCCGCAACATTATTTGTAGTTTCCCCCAGGTGTCCTGCTATCATGGCTAGTATTTTCCCCTTGGAGTTTCTGATCACCGCCACATAGCCAGCAGGTCCTAGGTTTCCCTTTGAGGCACCATCAAAGTTGATTTTGACATATCCATTGGTGGGGGGGTCCAGGTGCTAGGGATGGGAATGTGAGTCTTGGGAGCGTGTGCTGTGACCAGATCATTCAAATTGAGTTGCCAACTTTGGAGGATGCTTAGCTCTTCATTGTGGCAGACCCGATCTTGCTCCTTCCAGCTCCTGCTTCGGATTGTTTCCTTGATGTGAGTGACCACTCTGTGCCAAGTGAGCTCCAGAGGGGAGTCCTTTGAGTGAAAGGTGTGTTTGTTTCTCTCCTTCCATATCTGCCAGAGGATGAGACCTGGGAGAAGTTGCCAGATGTGGTTTAGGATGGGATTGTTGAAGGCGATAGCGTCCCAGTGTGCTATGGTGTCTTGGATGTTGCCTCTGTTTTGGTTGGACCTGAGCATGATTTGGGTCCCCTGATCCCAGACCATTTGGCTGTAGCGATAGCCATTGAAGAGATGCTCTTTGGTTTCTTCTTGGCAGTGACATAAAGCACATATGGAGGGACCAATAAAGCCCCTTTTTTGAAGATTATCCCAAGTCAAGATGCGATTGTGAATGATAAGCCAAAGGAAGGTGGAGACCTTCGGCCAGAGGGTCTTGTCCCATACTTTATCCCAGATGGTGTCCTTTTCCTGATTGTGATAATTTCCTTGGATGTAGTAGGCTTCTTTTACCAAAAAATTGCCTGAGGCCGAGTGTCCCCATCGAAGGATGTCGGGACCCTCCTTGATGGGGATTTCCCTACGTGCTGCTTCATTTTGCCAGGCCGAAAGGTCAGCATCGAGAGGAGCTCCTAGCTCTAGATGGGTGGTCTTCCACTGCCTCCAAGTCTGACTCGCTTCCCAGGGTTTCCAGAGATCTTTGACCTTTAGTGTAGGTGTTTGATTGAGGACTTTCTACAGAGGTGTAAGATCGATGAGATCGGTTAGAGGTTTGAGTTGTTTCCAGGAGTCTAGCCAAAAATCTACACTGCTGCCATTATGTATTTCCCAGAAAGCGTGCTTCTGCACCAAGTCTTTATTTTGCCAGGCTGTATTCCAGATGTTCGAGCCCTATGTTCTGGTGTTGTGTCAGATCAATTGATCAGACAGCATTGTGGGGGCATATTTGTGCTTCCAAATTTGTGCCCATAAATCATCTGGCGTTTTCAGCCATCACCACCAGATTTTGGCTCCCATTATCTGATTCAGCCTGCCAGGGTCGCGAAGCCCAAGGCCTCCCAAGCGTTTGGGAGCGCAGACCTTGTCCCAGCTTACCAACGCCCACTTCTTGTTTGGTTGCAGGCCTTGCCAGAGAAAAGTTCTCTGTATATTTCTGATAGCTCTGATAATTTGTTTGGGTGCGACTAGAGCTATGAAGAGGTAGGTGGGAAGGGCTTGAAGGACTAACTTTAGCAAAACCAATCTGGCTGCTATGTTTAGGGGTCTGAAGGTCCAGCTGGCCAGGCGATTTGAGATCGAAAGGAGGAGGTTGTCCCAAGAGATGGACTTAGCAGGCACTCCCGTGAGGGGAATGCCCAAGTACTTGGACGGAAGGGAGCTCCTAGGGATGCCTAGAATTCTAGACATGTGTAGTTGGACCGTATAAGGAGTGTTGAAAAAGAAGAGCTTGGACTTGTCAAGATTCTGAGTCATGCCCGAGGCTTCAGTGAAATCAGACAGGATGGAATTGAGATTTTGTGCTTCTCGTGCAGTGGGGGAGTTCATGAGGAGGGTGTCATCCATGAATTGACTGTGGGAGGGGGCTGGTCTGATGTTGTGTAGGGGAAGGCCTTTGAGGCTACCCTCCTGGACCGCTGACTTGATGTAGCGTCCCAGGCTCTCTGCCATTAGGACAAAGAGGAAGGGTGAAAGTGGGTCGCCCTGCCAGATGCCCCTGGAGGCTGAGAAAGGCCAGGAGGGAACCTCATTGACTAAAATCAAGAAGAAAGCTGTAGAAATGAGGTTCATGATCCAACTAACCCAAGTTTGATCAAAACCGAAGGCTAGGAGGGTGGCCTTGAGATAACACCAATTGGCTTTGTCAAAGGATTTTGAAAGATCTAGTTTGATTAGCATACCTAGGATTTTCCCTTTTTTGAGAGAGCTGATGACCTCATGCGCTAGGATGACACTGTCCATGATTTGCCTGCCCTCTACATAGCTAGCTTGTTCCTTAGAGATGACAAAAGGCAGAATTGGCTCAAGACGATTTGCGATGACCTTGGTTATGATCTTGTAGATGACGTTACACAAGGCTATTGGTTTGAAGTGCTTGGGGTTGGTGACACGCTGCTCCTTTGGAATGAGAGTGAGGAAGGTGGCGTTGAAAGCTTGAAGAACTTGGCCCGAGGCACGTGACTCCTCAACCACCTCCCAGAAATCCCTTTGTATTATTTCCCAGCAGTGATGGAAGAAGTCCGTTGTGAAGCCGTCAGGGCCTGGTGCTTTTCCAGAGGGCATATCCTTTGCATCTTGGTCCTCCTCCTGGGAGATTGGCCTTGTGAGGGCGGCATTCTGTTCAGGGGTGACAAGAGAGGGGATGTGGCTGGTTACTCGGGAGATGGCCTCCTCTCGATTCTGCCTGTTTTTTCGTCATCATGAGGTTCTGATAATGTCGTGTGAGCTCTTCCTCGATGCGGCTGTGCTTGCGTAACAGGCTCCCATGTTCATCCTCCAGATGGGTTATTCTGTTGATGTGCCACCTGTGGATCATTGTTCGGTGGAAAAATTTTGTGTTCTTTTCCCCCTCTTTGAGCCATTGCACTCAGGATTTTTGTCTCCATAGGATTTCTTCCTGCTGTCTTCTCTGTTCCAGGTGTGAAAGTAGTTTCTCCTCCTCCATCATGAGCTTAGGAGTTCGGGTCCCACTAATGAAGATTTTTTGGATCTCGGCTAATCTGATATCGATGTCTTTGATGCTTTGAAATATGTTGCCAAAGGTGTTTTTGTTCCAGTGTTTGAGCATTTGCTTGAAGTTTTTGAGCCGTTGCTGGAATTTGTACATCTTGGTTCCATGGTCCACCTCAGCCTTTTGTCACCAAGTTGTCGCTAGGTGCTGGAAATCGGGGTGGGTGAGCCAGAATTTCTCGAACCGAAAGGGTTTGAGTGCGGGGGTGGTTTCTGCTGCACTCTGGAGGGCTACTGGCCAGTGATATGAGCCTGTCTTGGGGAGAATCAAGCTTTCCATGCAGAGGCCACTTTCAATCAGCTCTTCCGCAACAAGGAAGTGGTCAAGCCTGCATGCTGCATGCTGACTATCTGATCTGCGGTTGGACCGGGTGAAGGTGCCATTTCTATTCTCGATATCTACTAAATTTAAATGTTCAGGAAGGGTTTTGAACTTACCACTTTTCGGGTCAAGCCGCTTGCTGCCACCAGCTTTCTCCTCCAGTGACATTATCATATTGAAATCACCCCTGAGGATCCAGCTGGGTGTGCTGACCAAGGCTTTGATATAGGCCATCTTGTCCAGGAACTTGTTTTTCTCCTGCTGACTTTGCGGGCCATAAACATTGGTGATGGTCTCCTCTTGGTTTGATCCTATTACTTCATAGCGGGCCATTAGGGTGCCTGCAGTAGAGAAGGGCTCGCCAAGGGCGATGTGGCCTAGGTTCCAGAGAATGGCAAGGCCTCCTGAGGCCCCCACTGCATCCGTGTAGAAGTAACTACAATCTTTCCATATGCACTGGAAGATGTGTTCCGCTTCCATTCCAACACATTTCGTTTCTTGTAGCATTATGATGTCTGGGTTTTCCTCCTTGATACAGTCTCTGAGGATCCTTTGCTTGGACCTGCCATTGAGTCCCCTTATATTCCAGGTGATTGTCTTCATCATTGGGTAGATGAGTGGGGGTGGAGGTATCCCTCCGAGAGCTTCTGAATTTGGCCTCAGTTGATCATGAGGTTACCTGCCTCTTTAATTAGTTGATGTACCAGTTTCCGCCCACGTCTCTTGATCTCGCGTGGGATTTTCTTAGATCCAAAACTTGATTCTATGGCAATGCCAAGGCAGGCTGTAGATTCTGTAGTGGAGTTGAGAAAGACTTTGTGTACCTTTCGGAGCTGCTCTTCCGGGAGGCCTTGCGGGTCTCTTGCGTCTAGGGATTCTTCCAATTTTTCGAGGTCTATGCCTGCTAGGTATTGGGCGTCCAACTGCATTGGTATATCTCCATCTGCTTCCCCCCCTTCCTCAACATGGGTTTTTTGATTCTGATCAGGGGAGGGCGTAGGGCCTGGTCCTGCACCCTTCTTTGTTCCATTGTGCGGATCCTCGATTTTCGCCTCCTCTGGGAGCTGGCTGAGAATATCATAGGCATTCTTGGTCGAGATGTCAGGCTTGGGGCCGTCTGCTAGCTTGTGAGGTGGGTTCTTCTTCCTTGATTCGATTGTGATAAAGCCATCCTTCTGCATGTTTTGTTCAGCTTTGGGGGCCGACTGAGTTAGTGGACAGTCCCTGAACAGGTGGCCATGTTCATGGCATCTGCGGCACCTGAACGGGATGTGTTAATAATCGAGGGTTTTCACCCAGTCCTCATCCTGATATTCCAGTATTACCGTTCCTGGTAGGGCTCAAGCAATGATCATGTACACACAGATTTGGGAATAGGAGGTGTATTTTCATTGCTTTGTGGCTTCAGAGGCTTTGACATATTGACCGATTGTGTTTCCTATTCCCATCAGGATCTCCTCCAGCCAAAACTCCTGCGGAAGTGAGTAGAGGTGGATCCAGACGGGTGCCATCGAAAAGTCTTCCTTGTCTGGGCTGAAGCATTCTGTCCAGAACCTGAGAAATAGCCCGGCTGAGTTCAAAAAGTATGGGCCGTTCTCGAAGATTCGGTCCTTGTCTTCTAAGTTGTACAGTATGATTGTGAAGAAGCCTTTGGAGTTGAGTTGGACCTTGTAGTCTCCCCTGGGGTTCCACCAGTGTTTGATCCACTTGTTTAGGTCCCTTTCTAACGGCCAGAGTCCTAGAAATTTGCCAATGAGGGCGTGTTCTTGCATGAATTGGGTGTGCTCTCCAACTTTGGTTGAGATGATAAGATATCTGGGTGCCTTGTCCATTTGGGGGATGCATTTGTCGGGCTCCCATCCACGAGGCGCTTTGGGACGAGAGGTGCTGGCATCTGTGTCCATCTCCTTTCGTAAGCCCTGCTCTTTGGCGAGGAGCTCCTCACGAATTTGTTGCGGCGGCTCAAATGCAGGTCGCTTCGATCTTTTGCCCACTTTGTCATTGGCGGCTATGTTGCTGTAAGAGGGGGGGTTCCCCCCCTCCTCGTTGCCCATATCTACAGACCAGAGCCGGTGCTGATTCCTCCCCTGGTGATTTGGTTGATGGCTGTAGAGTATGCTGGATTGTTCAAGCAGGGGCATGCATGGGCTTCAGGCTAGGGTTTCTCCTCACCGATTCTTATCCTAACCTCACACCTAAAACCCCTTATTTTTACCAAATATCCTAGGTATCCATTTTTTCATGGAATTTTTAATACCCCTTTTTTATTGTTGATGTTCGGACAACATCAGGAATACATTCTCTTAGATTAATAATTAATAATATAATTATTGATTATTAAATCCTATATCTAATAAGTCAATGATAATAATAAATAGTTATTGTCTATACAAGGGATGCATCCTTTCATGGATGGTCATTATATGTTCTCTATATATGGAACACTCATCATTGTAATAATATATCGATCATATCTCATATGAAGAAAAACAACATGGTATCAGAGCGAGACTGGGCTTGGGCTTAATTCATTCATAGGAGGGCTCGGGAAAATGAGAGTAGAGTAAAATGTTGGGAGTGTTAAATTTATGGGTTTGTTACAATCTCTATGTAAAATATATTTACTTTTCACTCCTACCTAAATTACAGAAAGAATTCCATAAATTATGGTGGGCAGTAATTTCTAGTAAACATGTCCAATTATGAGGAATGTATTGCATATTTACTTCTACTTATATTTATGCAAAAAATCTCACGCATTATGAAGGAAAAATTTAACAAATTCAAATACTATGTGGATGGATTATAACCAAATTAATATTTGGGTAGTTATGGAAGGTATTCTCCAACTATTTATAAGAAAGAAAATTTAATTTAATTTTCAAAGAGACGTGTCTTTTTTGGATCAATCTATTATTACTATAAAAAAGACACAACAATAGACACACATATTTTTTCTCTCTCACATGTGGGATAAGTGATCTAAGGAAGAGAATAAGAAGATGAAATTTTATGAGATACTTACTGATGTTCTAGTGTTTACTAAAGTAATATCATATATCATTGGAAGTAATTACCACTTGCGGAAAATTGTTCTTGTTACTTGTTTTGGGAAGGTCACAGGTAATAGCTTTGAGAAAGAGCCATAATGATGGTCGCAGGAGGCATACATGGAGGGAAATACCTTCCAACATGATATCAAGGAGAGACATTTCCAGACATGATGCTCAAAGATAGGAAGTCTCTAGGAGCAATGTATCTCCCAAGATGGGACCATGCCAGATAGTAGAGACAATTCCAATGATCATGGATACAGCAAGTCAAGACTAACTATACCACAACTATGGTAGATCAAGTAGAGGAGGAAAACACATTATGAGACTCAAAGGCAGTAGGTGTAGCATCCCCAGTACATGAGTCAATCCATGAGATGTTGAGGAAGCATGCATGGCATAAGTTCTAGTGTATGTAGAGGCACTCCCAAAGAGGGAGGCGATACTACATCTAGAGGGAGAAGAGATTGAGTTACCTCCATAGAAAGAGGAAGAGATACCTTTAGTTTCAGAGGGAGTAGAGAAAGAGGAGGAGTCACCTCCAGATCCAGAGGGAGTGTTGATGTTTTTCATCTTCCCGAGACATTGGTTTCATGAGGGAACCTCGATATATCATGTATGGTCCAAGATGAATTAGCATGATCAGCATTTACCTATGTTTCTATGGGAAAAGGAATCCATGACTACAATGTATGTTCATAATAGAAGTCCTCATAATACTTTGAGGAACATGATGCCTGAGGAGGCCTTCACCGTAGTGAAGCTTGAGGTTGGACACTTCAGGATATTTGGTTTTCCAATATACATTCATGTGCCCAAGGAGAAAAGGATCAAGCTAGACCCTTCAGGAAGAAAGGGTACATTTGTGGGGTACAATGACTCTTTGAAGGCATACTGGATCTACATCCCTGGTCAGAGACAGATTGAGGTGAGAAGAGATGTTACCTTTGAGGAGGAGGTATCCTTTAAGAGATCTAGATGATATCACATGGAGATTGATCAAATTGATCCAATTGATCTCATTGATCCTGTAGCTCCAGTTGATGTTCCCATAGATATTGTAGTAGGTCGAAAGAGAACTACATGGGCTCGTTAGACTCTGAAGGAGGAAGAAGGATATGCAGCTCCTCATGGTACCTTCCATGTGAGAAAGATGCCTCAGAGATATTCATGCTATGTCACATATTTGAGCCACATCATTCATTTTGAGCCTTCCTGTTATGAGGAGGCAACTAGTCATCCAATATTGAGAGATGTCACGATGGAGGAGTATCAATCCATCATGAATAATGATGTGTGGGATATTGTTTTGAGACCTGAGGGGAAGTGATGCAGAAGCATCGCCTTCAAATTCAACAACGCACGTGTGGAGGTAAACATATGACATCTCAGCAATGACAGAATTTCAAATCAAGCATTTAACTCAGAATTTAATGGGTTGTTGAGATATTTTTGTAACAGAATTTTAAAAATGTAACTTGTTTGTAAAGTCTTGAAGGACTATAAGAAATGAAGATATGGAGTGTCGACTCTATCTGGCAATAACTAGTAGTTATTTTAATAGGACAGAGTAGATAATAGCTTTGAATTTGAAATGATAGATTCCAGAACATGATGAGAGAGCTCGTGGAGTGGTCCTTAGATAGGTTTTTAGTATTACATTGTAATAGAATAAGAAGGTATGAGACAAAATAGAGAGATTAGTAGAGCAAGGTAGAGTAGCAGAAACACTATGTATTTTGTTTTTCATGAATGAACAGAACAGTCAGAAATTGTCCCAAATCCTTGGACTGTGTTCATTTCATGTGTGATTGAATGAATGTTATACTGTGTGTATGATTTATTCCAGTTCGTTCATGTATGATTGTTCGAGAGATTAACTGTATGAGTTCGTGATGAAGTTGGTTGAGTTTCAATTGTTTCTCTTATGATACTTGTATGTAAGGTGTTCATCTAAAATGAAGGAGTGTGTCGACTGAGTCTTGGATTGACTCAGAGAGAAGTTCAGAGAGAACCAAAGAAAATCAGACCAAGTGCAAGGTGTGCATAGCGTCAAGAAGCCAACAAGGCTCGAAGAACCAGTATAAAAGAATGCTAGGTGGGCGAGAAGCATTTTATTTTCAACAAAATCCTTCGAACTGAGTTATTCGAAATCCTGAGAACGCAAGGTGTGTGTGGGAGATCGAAATCCTATCAAGGATAGAAGCTCAAAAGAGATAACACTTTTTCACAAGTGTTGACGAGATTCCAAAGATGAATTCATCAGGAGAACAAAGGTTTGGAACCTTTGAAATCGAATAAATCTTCCAAGGTGGAGAGATATCAGAATCTCAAAAGGGAGAACGACCCTGATCATCGGATCATGGGTAAGAAGATCGACAATCGTTGGATTAGAAGGAAGTGTGTGAACCTTATCACTTCATGTTTAAAGGAGAGAAGCTATCGGGGTTGAAAATTAAGATTACCGAAGTTCGGAGACTTGGAATAGAATCTCAACCATCCGATCAGTGAAGTAGATCTGATCCATCAGATCACTGGAGGCAAAGAACAAGCATCAGATCACCAGGAGGAATCATAACCATCGGTTGCTATAAGCTCAAGAGGGAGAGTTGCTTGAAACTTGAGATTCCTAAAGTTCGGAGTGTCGAAACGTCGAGGTGGAATCTCAGTCATCCGATTGATCAAGCATGAGGCGTTAGATATTCCAGGCACACAAGGAGTCAAGTTTGAGACTTGAAACTCTTAGAGCATGGAGATCCAGAGAGCTGGAACATATCTGGACCGTTGAAGACAGGAGGGTATGTGTCAGTAGCTCGGAAGATCCAGAGGAAGAAGGAAGTTGAAAATTGAAACTCCTGAAGCGCAGAGAACCAAGGAGTTGTGAATAGTTGATCTTTGGGGAGACACTTGTCAACATATCTCGTACTCTGGAGAAAATATGAAGTAAGTTTTCCGTTTGAGAATTGAAATTACTGAAGCATGAAGACCCGAAGTCCTGGAATAAGATTTTTACCGTTGGATTTAGAGGAGACATGGCATAAATCAGTTAACTCTGAGTAAATCCTCGAAGTAATCCTCGATCCTTGGATAAGGGAGGACACATGTTAGGAGATCTTAGACTCTGGGTAAAAGACATTGGAAGAAATGGGTTTGAGATTTGAAATCTCGGAAGTCCAGAACCACAGAGGAAATCTCAATCGTTGATCGAGAACGGGTCGTTGGAATGTTGATCTAGTTTGAAAGGTCAAACACCCAGGTGAAGGCAGGGCAGTTGATTTACGGGACAGGTGTCCATAGATCGCCAGTTCCTAAAGGGTGAAGTACGAAAGGAAGCTGAGTTTGAGATTCCAAACTCTCGGAATTCGAAATTGCGAAGAGAATCTGGACCATCAATTCAGAGAGAGATGATCTTGTCCACAGATAAGAAGGGCATAGATTTGAATCGTCGATCGTTAATATCGTGAGATCAATGACCCCATGTCATTGTGGGGATAGAAGTTGCGAGGATGTTAAGGAATCGAAGGAGGGTCGCAATTTGAACAGTGGTTTCACCAAGGGGACGCGTGGAAGTCATAGGAGCATTTTGGGCCCAAAAGTGTTTTAACCCCAAACCGCTTGTGACTGCACCTGAAATCACGTGGTTATAGCCCCAAGTCACATCAAGAGAGGGCTTATCTGAAAGGGAGATAACGCCAACACTCTGAGTTTTCGCACAGAGCGAAAGGAAAGGTCATGGGTTGTTGTCAGACGTGCACCAAGAAGCCAACGGAGCCTATGTTTAGATAAAGAGGGGGACCTTCAGGGTTCCAGAGAGTCTTTTGAATCGAGAATCAAAGATCCAAGACCGGGAGGTTGCACATCCCTACGGGGAAGTAGAGGGGTTGCATCAGGTGGTATCAGAGATGAGATTTTGAGTTTGTTTGCAGACATCAGACAAAAGGAGAAAGGAGGGAAGTTGGTATCATTTGTGGTATCAAAGAAGTTTGATTTTTGTTTGTAGGTGATGCAGTGAAATCATGCCACCTACAAGGCATAGAGAGAATGCATAAATGGAAGAAGAAATGGGGTGACTCTGAATGAGGTTGGATGCCATGGAAACAACATGGAGAAGAGCACCAGATGTTGGTGATATTAGTGAAGCTGAGAGAGAAGAATTAGAGGGAGAAGCAAATGACGTAGAGGATGTTGCACAGGATCGCTTGATGAAATTTGTTTCAAATATAGGAGCCAGAGCAAGAATAGAGGTACCTATGTATGAAGGAAATTTAGAAGTTGAAGAATTGTTGGATTGGGTACGTGCTATGGACAAATACTTCGTTTATGAAGATATCAAAGAAGACAAGATGGTGAAGCATGTAGTGACAAGAATGAAGGGTCATACATTGTTATGGTGGGATGAACTACAAGCCAAACGCAGGAGAAATGGTAAGAAAAAAATTAAAAACTGGGATAGGATGGTATCCAAGTTGAAGGCAAAATTTATTCTGAAGGATTACCAAATCAATATTTACAGAAGATTGCAGAACCTGAAATAGAGGGGTTTATGAGTGAAGGAGTACAGTGAAGAATTTTACCGACTGAACATCAGGGTTGGACAGAAGGAGAATGAAGATGAGAAGACAGCCAGATATATTAATGGGATGAGATATGAAATACAAGAGGAGATTAGCATGATGTCTGTTAGTAAAGTCGATGATTATTATCAAGAAGCCTTGAAATATTAAGAAAAATTGGCCAGGAAGCAAAGCCAATGAAGCAGAGGCGAAAACTAAAGCAGAGGCAAGGGAACCAGCCAAGAAAATTTCCAGAAGTCGAAGCTTGAAGATGAAAAACAACATAGTCACCATGAGAAGGGTGGAAGTTCTAAAGAAGGAAAACATGGAGGAAGAGGTTATTTTTCCAGAGGAAGAGGAAGAGGAAGAGCCAGAGGAGGCATAGTTAAATGTTATACATGTGGAAAAGAAGGGCATAAATCTTGGGAATGTCTCGATAGAAAGAGAGAAAGCGAAGAAGAACACATTGCTGAAGCACAAAAGCATGTGGAATAATAAATAGTAGAAGGAGGAAGGAACCTCATGATGAGGAAAATTATTCTCAAAGAAAAAAAGGAACCAGAGGAACCAGTTCAATGAACAAGTCTGTTTAGAACTGCTTGCAAGTCGAAAGATAGAGTTTGCAAGGTAATCATAGACAGTGGGAGCATCGACAATCTAGTATCCACAAAGATGGTGGAAAAGTTGGAACTAAAGACAACTGCACATCCAAATCCATACAAGGTATCGTGGTTGCAGAAAGGACATCAAGTCATGGTAAGTCAACAGTGCCAAGTTGAATTTAAAATAGGAGGTTACAAAGATAAAATATTATGTGATGTAATTCCTATGGATGTCTGTCATATTTTATTGGGGAGGCCATGGCAGTATGAATGAAAGGTTATTCATGATGGAAGAAAGAATACCTATACCCTAGAAAAGAATGGTATAACACATATGTTGTTACCCATAGAAGACAAAGAGCAAAAGAAAGAAGCTAGTTCAAGAATACTTCTCATGAGTGGGAAGGAGCTCTTAAAAGAGTTCAAGAAGGACAAAGAAGTGTAGTTTGTTGTAGTGAGGAAGCCTAGAGTTATCCTTATGAATAATTATGTAGAATACTTGCCTATAGAAATCTAGGAACTATTAGAAAACTTTGTTGATATAGTAATGGATGAGTTACCACACTCATTTCCACCTATCAGGAGCATAAGCCATCATATTGACCTTATTCCAGGAGATAGTTTTCCAAACAAAGCAGCTTATAGGTTGACACCTAGGGAGAATGAGGAGGTCAAAAATCAAGTCCAGGAGTTGTTGGATAAAGGGTTAGTTAGGGAAAGCCTAAGCCCATGTGCAATACTGACTATATTAATTCCAAAGAAATATGGAGGATGGAGGATGTGTACAGATTCCCAAGCCATCAACAAGTTAACCATTAGATACAAATTCCTTTTACTGAGGATGGATGATTTGATGCACTGTTTGATTGGAGAAAGCTATTTTTCCAAGATAGACTTGAAGAGCGGATATCATCAAATAAGGATGAGAGAGGGAGATGAATGGAAAACAAAATTCAATACAAATGAAGGATTGTTTGAATGGTTGGTCATGTCGTTTGGGTTGAAAAATACACCAAGCACATTTATGAGATTAATGAATGAAGTGTTGAAAGAATTCATAGAAAAATTTGTCATAGTATATATGGATGACATACTAATATTCAGTAAGACAAAGGAAGAACACTTAAGACATATGACATCAATGATGGAAGGGTTTCAACAAGAGAAATTGTTGATAAATATGAAGAAGAGTTCTTTTATGAAGAAGGAGCTCATATATTTGGGTTTCGTAATCTCTTCAAATGAATTGAAGATGGACCCAAAAAAAGTGAGAGAGATCAAAGAATGGCCATCGTCGAGCAACATATTTGAGGTAAGAAGTTTTCATGGGTTAGCAAGATTTTATAGAAAATTTATCAGAAATTTTAGTGGCATATGTGCACCCATGCTGGACACTGTGAAGAAGAAACACAAGTCCTTCAGTTGGACAGAGGAAGCTGAAAAAAGTTTCAAAGTGTTGAAGGAGAAAATCACAGAGTAGCCAATTCTGGTCTTATTGGATTTTGGAAAAACATTTCAGGTGAGATGCGATGCAAGTGGATTAGCTATTGGAGCAGTCTTGAGTCAGGAAAACAGGCCAGTTGCTTATTTCAATCAAAAACTGAATGACGCCAAGAAAAAGTATTCCACATATGACAATGAATTTTATGCGGTGATTCAAGCTTTGAAAAAATGGAGGCATTATCTAATTCCTAAAGAATTGTTCTTGTACAGTGATAATCATGCTTTGCAATTTATTACTAGGCAAGAAAAGTTGAATCAGAAACATGCAAAATGGGTAGAATTTATGTAGAATTTTACTTTTGTTATTAAGAACATTGTTGGAGCTGCTAACAAAGTCGCAGATGCTTTGAGCAGAAGGAGTTTGATTGTACAGGAATTCCAGGTGGATACCTTGGGGTTTGAACAACTCAAGGAGATGTATAAAGAAGATGCAAATTTCAAAGAAGCTTATGAGGCATGTAAGATCCTTTATTGGGAGACAGAAGCCCATGGATTGAACATTTGATCCAGGATGGATTACTATTCAAGGGAAGCAAATTATGCATTCTGAAGTTCTCAATGAGAGACAACCTACTGAAAGAGAAACATAGTGGAGGTTTAGCTGGACACTTTGGTCATGATAAGACATTTGCACAACTGAGAAATTTGTATTATTGGTCGAGCATGACAGAAGACATGAAGAAGTTTGTGAACAAATGCATAATTTGTCAGTATGCAAAAGGAAGACAACAAAACAGTAGTTTGTATCAGCCATTACCAATTCCAGAGAGGTCGTGGGATGTAATCAATATGGATTTTGTTTTGGGATTGTCTAGAACTAAAAAAGGGAGTGATTCCATATTTTTTGTGGTAGACAGATTCTCAAAAATGGCACATTTCATACCATGCCAGAAGACAAGAAATGCCACACACATTGCCAATTTTTTTTCCAGAGAAGTAGTAAGACTACATGGATTTACAAGGAGCATAGTTTTAGACAGGGATACCAAATTTGTAGGACACTTTTGGAGGACTCTATGGAAGAGGTTGGGGATGAACTTATCCTTTAGTTCATCGTATCACCCTCAAACAGATGGAAAAACCAAAGTAGTAAACAAAAGTCTCAGAAACTTGTGGAGAAGTTTAGTCACTGAGAAAGGTCAACAATGGGATCAAATTCTGGCACAAGAAGAATTTTCATTCAACAATTCAGTGAACAGGAGCATAGGAAAAAGTCCATTTGAAATTGTGTATGGTGTACAACCAAGAGGGATTACATGGTTGAGAGATTTGAGTCAAGATGAGTTCAAAAGTGCTAGAGCAGAGGATTTTGCAATAGAAATGCAGAAAATCCATGACAGAGTCAGAGAGCAGCTACATGACATCAGTCAGAAATACAAGAGCAGAGTTGATCAAAAGAGAAGATAAGTTCAATTCGAAGTTGGAGATGAAGTTTTAGCTCATTTGAGAAAAGAGAGATTCCCAAGGGGAACGCATAACACATTAAAGATGAAAAAGATAGGACCATGCAGGATTCTCGGAAAATTTGCAGCTAATCTTTATGAAATTGAGTTGCCAGACAATGTTGGGATATTGCCAATATTCAATGTTGTAGACCTATATCCTTATAGGAGAGACAAAGCAAAAGAATCAGATGATCAGAAATAAATTCAATGGGAAGAGCAATTTCCCACAGTAGAAAAACCTCATATGGAGAAAATCATTGAACAGAAGGATGGAAAGAAAACCAAGAGGAAGACATATCCTGAATACTTGGTGAAGTGGAAATATCATCTAATGGAAGATGCAAGTTGGGTCACAAAACCTGATATTTTGAAGCATGGAAAAACAATGTAGAAGCTCATGGACAAGAGTCCATGAATTTTTTTAACCAGAGGAGTATGATGCAAGAGCATCACCTTCAAATTCAACAATGCATGCATGGAGGCAAACAGATGACATCTCAACAGTGACAAAATTTCCAATCGAGCATTTAACTCAGAATTTAATGGGTTGTTGAGATATTTTTGTAACAAAATTTTAAAAATGTAACTTGTTTGTAAAGTCTTGAAGGACTATAAGAAATGCAGATATGGAGTGTCGACTTTATTTGGCAATAACTAGTAGTTATTGTAATAGGACAGAGTAGGTAATAACTTTGAATTTGAAATGATAGATTTCAGAAAAGGATGAGAGAGCTCATGGAGTGGTCCTTAGATAGGTTTATAGTATTGCATTGTAATAGAATCAGAAGGTATGAGATAGAATAGAGAGATCAGTAGAGCAGGATAGAGTAGCAGAAACACTATGTATTTTTTTTTTCATGAATGAATAGAATAGACATAAATTGTCCCAAATCCTTGGACTGTGTTCATTTCATGTGTGATTGAATGAATTTTATTCGATGTGTATGATTTATTCTAGTTCATTCATGTATGATTGTTTGAAATATTAACTGTATGACTTCATGATGAAGTTGGTTGAGTTTCAATCGTTTCTCTTCTGATACTTGTATGCAAGGTGTGCATCTCGAACGCAAGGAGTGCATTGACTGAGTCTCAGATTGAATCGGAGAGAATTTCAGAGAGAACTAGAGAAACTCATACCAAGTGCAAGGTGTGCATAGCGTCAACAAGCCAACAAGATTCGAAGAACTAGCGCAGAAGAACGTCAGGTGGGCGAGAATCATTTTCTTTTCAAGAAAATCCTTCGAACTGAGTTATTCAAAATACCGAGAATGCAAGGTATGCATGGGAGATCGAAATCCTATTAAGGATAGAAGATCAGAAGAGATAACACTTTTTCACAAGTGTTGACAAGATTCTAGAGACGAATTCGTCGGGAGAACAAAGGTTTGGAACCTTGAAAGTGGATAAATCTTCTAAGGCAGAGAGATATCAGAAGCTTAGAAGGGAGAACGACTATGATGGCCGGATGACAGGGAAGAATATCTATATTCATCGGATCAGAAGGAAGTGCATGAACCTTATCACTTCGTATACAGAGGAGAGAATCTATCGGGGTTGAAACTTGAGATTCCTAGAGTTCGGAGACCCGAAATAGAACCTTGCCTATCCAATTAGTGAGGTAGATCTAAGCCATTAGATCGCTGGAGGTGAAGACCAAGCGTCCAATCACCAGGAGGAATCATAGCCGTCAGTTGTTGTAATATCAGGAGGGAGAGCTACTTGAAACTTGAGTTTCTCGAAGTCCGGAGTGCCCAAACACCGAGGTGAAATCTCAACCATCTGATTGATCAAGTGTGAACCATCAGATATTTTGGGTGCACAAGGAGTCAAGTTTGGGACTTAAAACTCTCGGAGCACAGAGAGCTGAAGATTTGGAGTATATCTGGACCGTTGAAGGCAGAAGGGTACGTGTCAGCAGCTTGAAAGATCTGGAGGAAGGAAAAATTTGAAACTTGAAACTCTCGAAGCACGGAGAGCCGAAGAGCCGTGAATCATTGATCTATGGGGAGACACTTGTCAATAGATCTCGTATTCTGGGGAAAAGATGAAGTAAGTTTTCGGTTTGAGAATTGAAAATGTCAGAGCGTGGAGACCCAAAGTCCTAGAATAATATCTGGATCATTGGATTTGGAGGAGACATGGTGCAAATCGGTTAACTCTGAGTAACTCCCCGAAGTAATCCTCGATCACTAGATCAGGGAGGACACACATCAGGGGATATTAGACTCTGTGTAAAAGACATTGGAAGAAAGGGGTTTGAGATTTGAAATCTTAGAAGTCTAGAGCCTCGGAGGAAATCTCGACCGTTGATTGAGAAGGGGTCGTTGGACCGTTGATCTAGTTTGAAAGGTTAAACACCCAGGTGAAGGTAGGGTCGTTGATTTATGGGACAGGTGTTCATAGATCTCCAGTTTCAGAAGGGTGAAGTATGGAAGGAAGTTGAGTTTGAGATTCCAAACTCGTGGAGTTCATAATTTCGAAGAGAATCTGGACCGTCGATTCAGAGAGAGTTGATCTGGTCCATAGATAAGAAGGGCGCATATTTGAATCGTCGATCGTCAAGATCGTGAGATCGACGATCCCATGTCATTGCAGAGACATAAGTTGTGAGGAGGTTAAGGAATAGAAGGCGGGCTGCAATTTGAATAGTGGTTTCACCAAGGAGATGCATGGAAGTCGTAGGATCATTGCAGGCCCAAAAGTGGTTTAACCCCAAACCGCTTATGACTGTGCCTGCAATCACATGGTTATAGCCCCAGGTCACATCAAGAGAGGGCTTATCTTAAAGGGAGCTAATGCTGACACTCTGAGATTTTGCACAGAGCGAAAGAGAAGGTCGTGGGTTGTTGTCATACCTGCACCAGGAAGCCGAGGGGGCCTATGTTTAGATACAAAGGAGGACCTTCAGGGTTCCAAATAGTCTTTTGACTCGAGAACTAGAGATCTAAGACCGGGAGGTTGTGCAGCCCTATGGGGAAGTAAAGGGGCTACATTAAGAAGTATATAGTGAATTCCAAATGGATCTACAAGATAAAACACATTTGACAGGAGCATTGAGAGGCACAAAATGAGACCTTTTGCTAGAGGATTCTCTCATGTGGAGGGAATAGATTATGAGGAGACATTTTCTCTTGTTGCTTGATACACTTCTATATGAATGATTATTTCCCCTGCAACATCCATGGGTTGGAGAGTACATCATATGGATGTAAAGACAACCTTTCTCAAAGGAGAGATTGAGGAAGAAGTATACATCGAGAAACTATATGGTTTTGTAATACATGAGAAAGAGTCTCATGTGTGCAAGTTGAAGAAGGCCTTCTATGGACTCAAGAAACCACATTGAGCTTGGTATGTGAGGATTGATGGACACCTAATGATTTTGGGCTTCAACAAAAGTGTTATCGATCCCATCCTGTACTACAAAATTGTTAATGGTGAGTCCTTGATTTTGGTCCTCTACATTGAAGATTTATTTCTCACCGGTAAAGAGAGCTTTATTGTTGAATGGAAGTATGTGTTGGCCTCTAAGTTTGAGATGAAGGGCATTGGTATGATGCACTACTTCTTGGGACTAGAGGTTTGGCAGAGAACTGAATATATTTTTCTAAGTTAGGGGAATTACACAATAGATATATTGAATAATTTTGGGATGCTAAACTTGAGGCCCATGGTTACACCAATGGTGAGGAATCTGAGGAAACTAAGTGTGTCTTCTTTCGATTCTGACAAAATTTATCTGAATCTGTACAGATAGATGATTGGATCATTGATGTATTTGGTTAACACCAGACCAAATATTTGTTATGCAGTGAGTACACTTATCAAGTTTATGAGTCAGCGGAGACAAACACATTGGATTTCTGCGAAGCATGTGTTGACATACCTGCAAGGTATAGTTGGACATGGTTTAATATATACTTTGAATATTGACATGATATTACAGGGATATACTGACTCTGATTGGGTAGGGATCGCAATGGATAGGAAGAGCACCTCTAAGTGTTTCTTCACTTTAGGATTTTCCATGGTTTCTTGTTGTAGCAGGAAATGGACTTATGTGGCCTTGAGCATCGAAGAAGAAAAGTACATTTCATTGAGTGCGGAAGTACGCGAAGCAATGTGGCTTCGCAAGATCCTTGTAGATTTATTTGGACATGTTTCAGATTCCACTATTATTCTGAGACATGGTGCAGAGGAAGGAAGTGTTGGCGCAATACCTTCCTATAGATGAGCAATTTGTTGATGTTCTTACTAAAATAGGATGAAGTTCGATTACTTCTTTGACAGACTTGGTATGGCAAAGAATGCCTCCCTTGTTGAGAGGGAGTGCTGATGTTTACAGCTTCCTGAGACAGTATCCATATCATACTCCTCTGTGATTGAGTTGATTCGATCTGTGAGGACACTTATCCGAGAAGGGATAAGTGGTTTTGGGCTTATCCGAGAAGGAATAAGTTTATTTATCTGTGAGGACACTTATCCGAGAAGGGATAGCCCAACATCCCTTGTTGAGAGAACATAAGGACATGTCCCATGTGGAGAGAACGTGAGGACATGTCAAGGGAGTTGACCTTGACATCACACACTATGGGGAGTTGACCCTAGTGTTTCTAGAGGGAGTGGCCTCTAGAAGTCCACATGGGAGTGCCATGTGTGACAGGCATTCTCCAGATCATACTCCTTTGTGAAATGAGTTGAGTTGATATATGAGGACACTTATTCGATAAGGGATAAGTGGGACACTTATCCAATAAGGGATAAGTGGGTTTGGGCTTATAGCCCAATGTCCCTTATGGAGAGAACATGAGGACATGTCAAAGAAGTTTAGTTTGACGTCACACTCTATGGGGAGTTTACCCTAGTGTTTCTAGAGGGATTAGCCTCTAGAATTCCACATGGGAGTGCCATGTGTGACATAAATTTTGCTACTACAATGTTTATGTACCACTGGTGGAGACTGTGTGTCTCCGGATAGTAGTTGTGTATTAATAGAGTGTTTGTGTACGCTACTATAATGGTTGTGTACCACTGTCTAAGACTGTGTGTCTCTAGATAATAATTGTGTACTACTACAGTGGTTGTGTACCACTGGGAGTAAATGTGTGTCACTAGATAGTAGTTGTGTGATACTATCAGTGGTTATGTACCATGAGATAGTAGTTGTGTACTAGTGTGGAAATATACGTCCCTAGCTAAGAGGGAGTGTTGATGTTTCAGCATTGGGAGGACCTTCTCCTATATTGGGATGCAGACCAAGTGAGATAGGATACATTTATCATAAAGGTGAACTTGTGGTAAATGGGCCCAGGTGTAGTCCTTCCTTGATCATGACAAGGAATAATATGGACTTGAGTTCCACGTGTCAGTTAGCATCAAGATGAAATTCACTCACAGGTGTGTACTTGTGGTGAAAGATCCTGGTGTGGTATTTGTCCTAGTCATGGTGATTTGACAAGGAATGATAAAGACTCAAGATGCTATATTATATTACATGCAGACCCAGAGTGAGCCTAACCTCAGAGAGTGTCAATTGACTTAGAGGGAGAGTCGTAGAAATACTTTCTCCTCAGTTTAGGTGGGAGAGAGACATCTCTCAAGACTGACAGACGAGTGTCATGAGTATAGGGTGATGTTTGTATACTTCAGAGACAAGCTTGGCATGATGAAAAATGTCTCCCTCATTGAGAGGGAGTGTTGATGTTTGGACAACATCAAGAATACATTCTTTTAGATTAATAATTAATAATATTATTATTGATTATTGAATATTATATATAATAAGTAAATTATAATAATAAATAGTTATTGATTATCCAAGGGATGCATCCTTTCATGCATGGTCATTATATTTTCTCTATATATGGAAAACGCATCATTGTAATTCTATATCGATCATATCTCATATGAATAAAAACAACATTTATTTCTATCCTTAGTATGAAAACATGACAGAACTCGTATACACTCGCAAATCAAAAATCACAAAGGTAATTCAAAAATAAGAAAAAAAAGGGTGTGCCATCTAAGTTGATGTTAAAGATTAAGTTGGAGTGATTTATCCTCATGATTCACCCAACTTGTTCAAATCCATGTGTTTCTTGACCTAGGAGAGTGGTAACCCTATCCATGACTTGCAACGAGGTATCTTGGTGGGTAGCCATAGGTTTATCACCAAGTGGCATACTCGTGGGATTGTAAGAGCACATGAGACAAATAGTGAGAGATCTCTTGTATTTCATCATATTGGGTGTATCTTACTTCAATTTCTCATTCATACCTTCACTTTCCTTACTTGGATTTTATAACCGTCATTTAAGACATTTGGACAACACCTTCAACCCTTATGGAGTGTTTGTGATTTTTTTTCATGTCTTAGAAGCAAGCTTTTTATTTTCTTTTGCATCAAGAAACATGTCCCCAAAACCATATTTTGTCACTACTAGAATTATATTTGAAAACCACATTGTTCCCCACTTGAGAAATCATGTTAGTACCTCCACTGTAAAAATTATTTTGGAAACATATAAACCTAGCACACTTCTTTAAAAACATCTAGTTAATTGTAATTAGAACCAACAATCACTACTAGATTTGGATATAAATTATGACCAACATTACTGTTGTCAGAATGACATTAGAAATAAGTATATTTCAGCATCATAAATATTTTGTTGGTATTCCTATATCATTTCATATGCATGATTCAAAAGTTGGTCTACGAATGCTCTATCAGTCGTTGTGGTAACTTCTTCATGACCTCATTTTTTCTTTATGGATGTCATAATTCCAAGGTCTCTAATTACATGAACCAAGTACTTATTCATTTTCTTTCTACAATTTATTGTTCCATTCACCTTGGCTCATAAACCCATGAACCACTACATTTTTTTCTTTTAGTTTTTCATCACAATGTTACAAACTTCAATCCATCAATGCACAAGATACATTTCTATTCTTATAGTTTCAATTGACAAAGAAACCCATAGATGAATTCTCATCATCTTGTTTGTTTCCCATCAACAAATGTATCTATGGCCTTTATGCTACATGTTCAAAATGAATATTGTGATGTCAAACAAATCCCCATAGCTTGTGCATAATATTGGCACTATTTATAACAAGAAATTGATCTCATTGTATACCAGAATCTATCTCACACATTCTTACATGCATCATTAATCAAGTAGTTATTCTCAATACTCTACATGCCTCTCTCAAGCACCACCCAAGCGTAGATCACTGCATCTTACAGATCACCTTTGAAGCACTGTTATCCAAGTGATATTGATCTTGTGATGATTTTTGTAGCATTGGTTATCCAAGTGGAGCCAAACTCTCTCACCAACATGAATTTTTGGTTCAACTCAATGTCGATCATGCAATGCCTTGTACTTGGCCTATGTCTTTTGAAGTATGGCCTCTACTATGAACCTTGGCCAATTTCTTCACAAAGGAAGTTTTTTCTTTCGCCTTCTCTTGGTAAGATATGGATGAAGTAGGGACATCAAATAGAATATCATAAGGAGGTAAAGGTTGGAATCCAAAATAGACCTCAAATGGGGTGTGCCTTATAGATACATGAGTGGCTCTGTTGAATTTGTGCTACAATATATGCAATTACTGATCCTATAGTTTGTTCCATTGATAATAGATGTAAAGGTTATGAACCAAGGTTATGTTCAATACCTAATTTTGGCCATCAATTTGTGTGCAATTTGCAGATAAAAAGAAGTAAAGAACCAAAACTAACAAATTAAAACTTCAATAAATGTGCATTGTGAGTACCTCTAACAACAACCAATTAATAACTTCAGCTGATATCCAAGTATAGATAACAACCATTTGTATTTAAGACAAAATAAGCCTTCAAAATTTAAGTACATATTTAACTTTTTGGTGTTACACTAATGAGGATGTGAACCATGTTCCCTCCAAATACATCACATGTATAATGAAAACAAAACCAACATCGCGGAGATACACTAAAAGTTGGAATCCTAGGATAAGTGTCCAATGCATGTGTGCTATTTTCCTTAGTATGATTTAAACAAATCACAGATCCTAGTTAAAACAAACCCGAAAGTTGGAGATGTACAATGAGTTTACATGCATGTGCTTCTTTGCTCATTGTTTTTTCTAAATAATTCTTTGTTACTCAATCTTGGTTGATCATCTTTGAGAAACACCTGATAGAAATCAAAAAAATATGATGAAAGTTGGATTATACCCAAAATATTATAATTTTAAGAAATTAAAAACTCAAAATCTTGTAAACACACCAAGCAAGTAATTATAGGCAAGGACAATGTGAGGAAACAAAATCTCTTTCCGAAGAATTGGATATGCAATAAAAAAATCAGTCTGCATTTGAAATAAATGGCACTCAATATGAAAAATTATTTCACTGATATGCTTATGTAGCCAATACCACAACAAGGTGACACACTAAAGGCCAATTGGTTGTTGTGTTTTCCAATTGGTAGCAAACCATTGGGCCTATTGTGTACGTCAATTGGCATACACAGTATACCAATGGGCATGTTGTGTATCCCATTGGCATGCTTTGTGTGTCAATTGATAAAAAAATTACTCACCCTTTTCAACCATGGAAAAAAAGAACATTAGACTATTTATCATATAAAATGAAAAATGGTAAAATCAATAACCTACTTGAATCTCTAATTGCTACAAACATGAATGAGTTATTACATGCATTCCAATCAGATTGAAAATTGAGCCAATGAATCACAATATAGAGATGCTAAACACATGAAACTGGTTCCACTTGTTTAATCTAGAGTACCCAGATAAGGTCCAAAGAAAACAAAGAGGAAAGATGAGAAGAAAATAAAAAAATCCTAAGATGATACATTTCAAAGTAGTAGTAGATGAAAGAAAGAGTAGACCACACAATTTTTCTCAAACGAACTATCTCATTCCTTTATAATATAAATTATATTTATAGTATAACTATTGTTGGGCTCTTGATTTGGTTGCTTTATGATGATGATTGAATCCTTTTTGTACCGGTATTATATGTGTATTTAACCATTTTGAAGATGTTTTCAAAGGATATTGTATCAATTCATCGTGGATCTACACATGTATCTACAATTGATGTTTTGCAATGGTTTTGAGTTAAATTCAATTTGATTTAGTGTTTAAAAGAATCTGATGCGTGATCTGTGTGTCACAGGACGAATTCGCAATGCAAATTTTCATCTGGTAGCTCATTCGACACTTCATCCAGCACTCGATCTGGTACTTCATTTGGCACTGTGTCTGGCACTGTATCCTGCACTTGGAGCATGCACGAGTTGGCGGTTGTTTTATTGGGGGCTTGTGTTGGGCAAGTTGGCGATTGTTATATTGGGGGATCACAACCATGTAAGACATGAGGAGGGAGAAGAAGTTGGAAACCAAACTGAAACTACCTTTAGATTTCTAACTTTGGACACCACACAGAATGTTAATATGAAAAAAATTCCACTCTCGGCAATTCCCACCTTTTACGGTAAAAGAAGTGAAGACCCAGATACCTTCCTATTTGAGTTCAACATCTTGTGTAGGAGATATAATTACTTACAAGATGCCCAAAAACTAAAACTCTTTCCTGCCACCCTCAAGGAATCTGCACTGAGATGGTTCATGGGGTTGGGAGAGTCCAGTATTAGGTCTTGGGAAGCCATGAAATATATATTTCTTAAGAAGTACCAAGACTACTGCAAGTCCAAGGATTCTTGTAATGATATTTTCAAAATCCAACAGTTAGAAGACGAGAATCTCGAGGATTATATGGAACAGTTTGCTTACATCTCACATAAATCGAAGTATCATGACCATCCAGATGATGTAGTCAGGGCTTTGTTCCTTAAAGGAATTTCATAGGAATACCTAGAAATACTTAACCTGATGGCATCAGGTGACATCTCCCATAAACCACTTTCTGAAATCTATGAAATGTGTAAGAATTACTCAAGGAGAAGAGATAAAACAGGGAAGAATGTTCGAGATCCTTATAGTAGAAACTTAAAACCAGTTAGTTTAGGTGGTATCATGAGAGTAGAGATAGGGAACCTTTTAGACAACTTCAAAACAGATATCTTAAGCACAATAGGTTCCCAATTAGATTCCCTAAAGATTAAAATGAAACAGGAGGAGGAAAATGAAGCAATGGGCATATTTTTCCCAAGATGCAAGAGGAAGCATTCCTCAAGGGAATCCCATTAGATAACATTTTAGTTTGTGGCTTCGGCACGGAGGACCACTCAACTGATAAATGTCCATAATTGCCCAGTTTTTTATCCATATATAGAAGTGGGGATCCTGGGGAGTCCCCTTATGCATCTAGGAGGCCATTGCAGCCTAAGAATTAGCCTACATACCCAAATCCACAGCCTGAAGTTCCACCCTATTATCAACAACCACAATAGTGGAACTCACCGAGTTGGAAAAACTAGTCTACACACTACCACCATCCTTGGCTTCAAGGATGGAGAGGAGGGCATAACCAAGGGAACCCTCAAGCTCCACCTATCCCTATGCCCAACCATCCTTACCCTCAGTTTCCATCGAACATACCGCAACTTCTTCTAGGTTTTGTTCCACCACCTTTACCTCCTATTCCACAACAATCGCAACAATATCAAAATGCAAGCTCCCCAAGGCCAACATTATTACCGACACAACCAGTGCCCACTCCCAATAATAAACCCACTCAACCTCTTCACAATTTTGAGATGTAATCCTTCCCGACGTATGTTATTTCTTCTATTCGACCATTGCAGGAGATTCAACTAAGGTTGGGAAAAGATTTGGACAAGTAGAGGCCTTTAGTAGTCATCCGAGAAGAAGAATAAGAGGAAACCCCCAAACAACCCATGGATGAAACTATATGGGAATATGTTATCATCCCTAAGGACCAAGAACCCAAGATTCCTCAAAATGAACCTTCAAAAATTACAAAGGCCCCTCCTTATCCAGAAATATTAGTGATCGAGAAACCCACCACACGACCAGAATTTGACATCTTGAATGAATTGAAGAATATTTGTGTCAAAATTCCCTTTATTCAATTCATTAAGGATATTCCAATCTACAGTAAGGTGGTCAAATAATTGTGTATTAATAACCCAGGAAGGAAGCAGAAGGATCCTCCAACAATACATTTGACAAGAGAACTTTCTGAGTACATATCAGAGCAGCCTAAGGTCACAAAATATGGGAACCCATCGAACCCCATGGTGACTATAACCATTAATGAGATTTCCATTGGAAACACTCTCATAGACCTAGGGGCATCCATCAGTTTTATGACCATTACTACCTTGGAGGAATTACAGTTAAGACCTCTTCTTAGACCTACCCCAACTATTCTGAAATTTGTAGATAAGATAAGGGTTATACCTGAAGGAATCTTGGATGATATCATAGTTACTTTAGCCTCATGGGACTACCTAGTAGACTTTTTGGTCATCCACTCAAAGGATCCTACCAAAGGGAATCCCGTTATTTTGGGAAGACCTTGGTTGGCTACAACCAATGCATTTATTGGCTATGGAGAGGGGGAAATGACCATCTCAAATGGACTCTCTATCCAGAAGGTCACCATATATCCACCAGCTCAACCTATCATGGAGAATATATGGTGGCTTGAATGTCCATATGAGAATGAGGACTGGGAAGAGCCCGTGTTGCCAAGTTATCACTCATGGGCACTTCAGGAGCACACAACAGAAAATGTGCTAAACCAATTTATTTATGCTATCACGTGTGTTGATTTTCCACAATATTTTCCCCAATTTGAGTTCATGTTTGGGGAATAATTTCAGGAATAATTGGACCCATCGATTTTGTCTTTGACATATTTTATCTTCGAGATAGATGAGTCTGCAACATCTTATACCATGCCCTACGAGATTAGTCCAGGGAAATTTCTACATATAAACTTTGGACTAGATGCAGACCAACAAAAGAAGTTAGTAAGTGTCCTTAAAGAACAATCATAGGATTTCACCTAGGAATACACTGACATGAAGGGTATACACCCTGACACATGAATTCATCACATATATACCCAGGGGGAGGTAACACCTGTTAGGCAACCCCAGAGAAGGATGAACCCAACACTCAAGGATATAGTAAAAGAGGAGATCAAAAAGTTATTAAATGTTGGATTCATTTATCTCATCTCCGAGAGTAAATGGGTATCCCCACTTGTAGTGGTTCCAAAAAACGTAACCGAGAAATGGAGAATTTGTGTTGATTTCCTGGAGCTTAACAAGGCCACTTTGAAGGATTATTCTCCTCTTCCTTTCATTGACCAAGTCTTGGATACGCTATCAGGAAAGAAATATTTCTCCTTTTTATATGGATATAGCAGGTACAATAAAATTCTCATAGCACTCGAGGACCAGGACAAGACTACCTTCACTTATTCTTGGGGCACCTATGCCTATAGGGTTTTACCATTTGGATTTTGTAATCATCCTGACACATTTCAGCGAGTAGTACTAGGGATATTTTCTGATCTTATTCATGATTGTGTGGAGGTATACATGGATGAATTTATAGTATATGGAAATACTTACCAGGAAGCCTTAGATAACTTAGAAAATGTCCTTATCAGATGCCAAGAAATGAACCTGTATTTAAGTCATGAAAAATGTAAAATGTTGTTAACTGAAGGAGTGGTTCTAGGACATCTCGTTTCATCTGAAGGGATTAAAGTCGATCCTGCTAAGATTGAGGTCATCGTCAGACTTAAAACCCCCAAGAATAAAAAAAAGGTGAGAAGCTTTGTTGGACATGCCGGATACTACCGACGATTTATTGAAAATTTCATAAAGATTGTTGCACCCATGTTTGGATTGTTAATAAAAGATGTTGATTTTGTTTGGATTGAGTAGTGTCAAGCCACCTTTGAAACTCTGAAAGCTAAGTTGTATGTGATAGGGCTCTCCCATTTAATATATCCACTAATGCCTCTGACACTGCAATAGGAGCAGTATTAGGGTAGAAAGAAGACCAACAACCCTATGCCATTTATTTTGTGAGTAAGAACTTGTCCCCTTCCGAATTAAACTATACAGTTATTGAAAAGGAATTCTTGGCAGTAGTTCATGCTATCAATAAGTTTCTCCACTACATCATAGGTTATGAAGTATTTGTACATACCGATCACTCCACCATACAAGTTGAAAAGGCTATTCTTGCTCCGTAGCAGCAGAGGAGATAGGTTCCACTCATTCCCATTATAAGTCCTATTCCTGGTTTAAGCAAGTGTTGTTGGGTGCATACAGTCAGTGGAAAGTCTGGGTTTGGTTGATCCCATCCAGATTTCTCATGAATAAACCCATTACTAATGTCTAAGTGACTAGGTGGCTCCTACAATTGCAAGAGTTCAATATCAACGTTCTTGACCGACCTGGAAAGGTGAATTTGGTAGCTGATTTTTCTTCACGCATAAAAAATGAAGATGACGATATTCTCGTTGATGATAGTTTCCTAGATGAGAACATTTTTTACCTCTCTGTAAATACCTCATGGTTTGCGAATATGGAAAACTATTTGGCTACTAGGAAGTTACCATCTCATTTGTCACCTCATGAAAAGCATAGAATTATTACGCAAAGTGCCAATTACTCTTGGTTTGGTCATGACCTTTTTCGTACTCGTCCAAACTTGATTATTGATAGATGTGTCTGAGAATATGAGATACCATATATCCTATGAAGTTGTCATGATGGACCATGTGGTGGCCATTTTTATGACAAATGTATAGCATATAAGGTGTTACATCCAGGGTACTATTGCCCTAGCATTTTCAAGGATGTTGCCAAGTATGTGAAGAGTTGTGATAGTTGTCAAAGGATATGAAGACCCACATCAGCTGAAAAAATTCCCTTGCATGCCCAAGTTATGATAGAACCTTTCGAAAAATGGCCCCCTGACTTTGTAGGACCAATTTCACCCATGTCTCGTAAGAAAAAATATATTTTGGTTTGTACAGGTTATGTCATCAAGTGGGTAGAAGCAAAATCCCTATTCAGGGCTACTGAAAAATCTATTGTCGAATTCATTTATGAATACATATTCACCCACTTTGGTGTTCCTCGTGAAATTTTTACAGACCAAGGAAATCAATTCACTTCCAAGATGATGAGAGAACTAATGGAGAAATATGGGATTAAGCACTGCAAGTCTTCTCCATACCACCCACAAGCTAATGGTCAGGTAGAGTCCACAAACAAAGTTATGAAATCTATCTTAACCAATATTATTCAATTGCATCATCGGGATTGGGTTGATAGGCTTCCAGAGGCTTTGTGGGCATATCAGACCACCTAGAGAAACACCATTGGGCATACCCCTTATGAGCTAGTGTATGGGAAACATGTACTTCTACCAATATAATTCCAAGTAAGGACCTTTCGTATTGCCATAGAATTGGGATTAAACTTAGACGAGGCTCAGAAACAACGAGCCCTACAATTAAATGAGTTGGATGAGATCAAGCAATATGCTATCCAATGAACAATATTAGTCCAAAATCAGAGGAGCAAGTGGCATGACAAGTTTATTAAGAAGAAACACTTCCAACCTGGTGATTGGGATTTGTTGTTTGACTCCCCATTTAAAACCTTCAAAGGAAAACTTATCACTCGGTGGTTGGGTCCTTACGAGGTAGTCACCATGTATGACAATGGGGTTGTGAAAATTAAATCAATTGACGATGGACAAGTCTCCTTTGTAGTAAATGGACACCGACTCAAACTTTATCATAGTCCCACTTCCAAAAAAGATTTTCTACAGGTCCTGTCAACTGACAAGGCATTGGCCTTAGTAGATGGGGAAGTCCCCCCTTGTTCTTGAATGTTTTTTTCTAAATTTTCAACTGTACATATGTAAATAATTTTGAATTTTGTTGATAGACAATTCTAGAGCTTTCTGTAGGTATTTACTTCACCATGAGTATACAGTTTCAAGAAGATATAAAGGAAGTATTTTTCTTCAAAATATTGCTATATTTGAACCTTGTTGTTTGCTAAGCATCAATTGAATAATGAATTGTTGTAATTATCCACATTTTTGCAAATATTTCCATCTTCTTTTTTTCTCAAGGCATCTTTAATAGTAGTTTCTCTTAAACCATCATCACTAGATATAAGGAAGTGAAACCTTAACCATCAAACTTAGAGGTTACTTGTACAGTTTCCCCAAGAATCCTGAGTAAGTGAGTAAAGTATCTTTATTAAAGAGTAACAAGGAGTTTTGATTAGTAGTTAGCCATGGAAACATAAAAAAAAAAGGAAGAAAGTGAGTTGAGCCTAAAGATACCTTTATGTTCTTTCCCAATGGTACCATCCACTACACACTAAAAATGTTTGATTATATCATATCTTCAGATAGGCTACTTCCGCTTTAGTACCCCTTACATGAAGACAATCCCTAAGGAATATATAAAGGAGAGTCATTCTCTAACATAAATACCATCTCAATCTAAAAAAGAAAATAAAAAAAGATTTTTTTTTTCAGAGTTGTCTCCCCATCTTCTTGCACAAATCAATCTTATATTAAAATCTTAAAAGATGGAGGGCAAGTCTTTGAGGGTGTAAAAGGCTAAACCATCAGGATACCGAATAGGTCTATTGGGAGCGGGTACCAGCCTGTGGTATGACTAAGTAAACCCACCAGAGTACTGAACATGCTTGCTGGCAGTGGGGAATTCTACCTAGTGAGGATGATAATCTGACAAAAAATAATAAATTCCTAAATCTTAAACTTGTCCTGATGTACGACATTACTTGTAGACAAAGATGACACAAAGTATGTATGGTTAGCTTAAGGTTAATGAACTGCATAAATCTGTCATTGGGAACTAACTTTGATACTATCTTGAAATTCTCTCACCTACCTCTTCTTAACTATATGTAAGATATTATATCCTATAGGTGGGGCCATATTATAACTGTCTCATCAAACCGATATGTGAAAATTATCTCTACAGTTAACAAGTTGTAAATATTTGGTTATTGGGAGAATTGATTGGTTTCCTATATTTTTTATTGTGAGGTGCCACAATACTTAAGAGTGGGGGGGGTCATGAGCTGACAAATGACAACACTGCCTATCTATAATCCATGAGAAGAATAAGTAGAATCTTTGTAAAACATTATGTGTATTGTTTTCGTGAAACAGGGTATTATATCGACAATTATTTTATATTGAAATGCTCATTGTGTGTTATAAACCTGCTGTATATTTCTTCGACAGACCACTTAACTGGTATTTTCTATAGAATGTTCATTATAGACTATGATTAAATGCCTTATAATATGAGAGATAGAGGAATAGATTGATATGATGTGTGAGCATGATGGAAAAACAATTAATAATGAAACACTCTTATCCTGTCTCTACTCCTGTTCACTATGACTGTCAAAAGTGTTTAATACTGAGTGTTCTAGATAAAACATCCATTACAAGATGAACAGATTTCATTTCACACAGGAGTACCATATGGAGTGCCATATGAAGTGTCGTATGGAGTGCCATATGGAGTGTCGTATGGAGTGCCATATGGACAACTGGATGACGTGCCATATGAAGGATCCGATAAGGTGCATACACACAGTAAATGACCACGATTTCAGGTAACCAGGAATCGTTTGAATTTATTTGGTTGTTTAGTGGTATGATGATATATTTAAATGGAAATTGAGAGTTAAATGATACAATTTTTAAACACATTTTTATGATCAAATGTCCAAGTCGAAGACTTGGACATTGATCTAACTCCTTCACTCCAAAAGATACTCTTCGAATTCAAAATCGATGCACTCATACTCACACATGGAAACTCATGTGTGATGAATTCATCAATGAATTCAACTGTTTCCACCTTGGTCGTATTCAAAATTGGAGGGTTAGCTTAAATTAGTATCTCATTCATGCATTGTGCTCATCCTCTGCCTAATCGCACTTTCCCTTTGCCCAATTGCGCTCGTCCTCTCTCCAATTCTGCTCATCTTCTCTCCTCTACACTATCACCATGCCCAAACGATATGAGTCATCCTCCTATGCTGACCTCTTTGCTATCCCTGAGTTTTCATAGTGTAGGGAGGTCTTCCTTTGCGCAAGGTGGGGACCATTCTTGGCCTATCTATAGGGCCACAATGACAATGTTTTTCTACAATTGATCAGGGGATCAAATTTGCTCAATTTTCAAAGTGCTCGGATTGAGACGAAAACAGTGCCATTGTGTCCGTCTCATTTTCCTGATTCCAGCATTATATTTATTTTCGCGAATAGAGTCCGTATGGAGGAGATATCACGATTTTACCACCGAGTCAAAAAGGTCAAATTGGGGTGCTGACTGTACTTGTCCGTACAGTCTGTACGACCACGTGGAGGGCCGTACCTTTTGCTGACATGGCAGACTGATGATGTGGCACATTCTGGTTGGATGTTCGTTGACCAATAAGATCGTGACACGTGTCACTTGGTGGTTGGTTAATATGTTTGTGTTATATAAAATGGTATGGAGGCCGCGGGGTTCGACCCCCGGACCTCCTCAAACACTAAAAGTTTTCATAACCATGCGCTAGCCAATACTCCCGCCTTTTTGTTCCTTGTTATAAATCCTATTCATATATATTTGAGTTTGGATTTCGTATAATGGAGAAAGGGGGGCGGGCCGGGGCTTACGCCCCGACCCACAGTTTTGCTGTCACATATATATATGACCGTATGTTTAACATGGCGGGTTTTGAAATATAGTCCACGGACTATATTACATATGTAACATTGTAATATGGCGCGCGTTTCATATATATTGTTTTATATACATTGTAATGTATTCATATATGGTGGCGCGTGGTTTGGAACCCGCGACCTATAAAACATTG
>JZKD02S1628374.1:1473209-1486729 GCA_000966675.3 Picea glauca | reverse complement strand
TTCAAAATGAAAATGTCTCCTTGGTATATATAGGAGACTAGGAGGTATAATTACAAATAATGGCCTAAAGTCGACATAATTAAAATAATATTACTAATCTAAATTACAACTAATGGCCTAAAGCCGACATAAATAAAATAGCATTACTACTCTAATATGCCCCAATTAAGGGGTAATGAGCCAACATTAGGGCTTAACACAGATCTTCAACATTTTATGAATCTAGCATAAAACAAACTAATTTATAGAAAATATGTTTTCTCACAAGGAGTACTAAAGTAACCTAGTGCCCCAAAAAAGATGCTATATATATAATATTTTTAATGTTCGTCTTTGATAGAACCTTCGCCTGGCTAATTGCAGTTCATGCAAACTGTGTGCATATATTATGTTATCAAGATTGCATGCACTATATCTACTCAACTAATTTATTGGATTATATCTTGATCATAAAGATGTTTGAGATGTTGATGTGGCACTATTTTCATGGCAACCAACATAGAAAATGGGTGTTAATTTATAACCCATCTCCTTAATGGGAATTTTTCACACATGTTTCCATGTTAGAAGATCCACATAAGCATCTCACCATAGTCAAATATATAAGAGATCAACTTATTACTGATGTGAAAATATAGAGAACAGGGATCTTGTCTATATAACTATTAATTTTCCTTGGTATTTTCAAGTGTTTGTAGAAAGTCTCAACTGATCAACATGAACTATGCCCTTGAAATTTGATAAGATGGAAAGACTAGGATTATCGAAGGAGAAAAAAAATAAGTTATATGATGAAGAAGGTATTCGTGAACATGCCTATGTAGTAAAGCATAAGGGCAAAGGAATGCAAAGTTTTGGCCACCAAAGAGACAAGAGAGGAAGCCAAAGAGATCACAACTTCTAGCATAAAGGAGAAGAATGAAGTATGATTTTTTCTCATGCAAATCGTAAAGGGAATTCAAGTAATTAGGATGAAAATAAGCACAGTCGAATAGTGATAGAGAAGAAGAAGAGAGAGATATTAGACTCTATTACTTCACTATTGACCAAAAATATGCTTAAAGAGATATTATATAGAGAACATGACACATTAAAAAGAGTGGTTTTCCTAATTGGGTGATAATGAAAGTTGACAAGAGACAATTTCTTTATGTGATGAGAAGGCACACATAGTCAAAGGCCAAGGAACAAACCTGATGAATGCACCTAATGGAGATGTTAAATATGTGAAAGATCTATTATATGTACTAGGCCTAAAGAAGAAACTATACACAACAAGTCAAATACTAAAGAAACATTCCAAGATTCAATATGATGGAAAGGGTTTCATAAAAGACAAGAGGAACAAACAAAAAGTGGTTGTAGAAGTTGTTAAAGGTGATCTTGACAGATATAGAGTTACAACAATAGGGCAAAAAGCATCAACAGATGAAAACAACTCCAAAAATCAACTATGTCATCAAAGATATGGATATTTTAAGTCCCAAAATTGGAACATTTGAGGAAATTCAATATGGTTCTCCAATTCATCTCGAGTTATTGTGAATCTTGCACTTTAGATAGGCAACATAGTGATAAATCTGACAAAAAAAGTTGCATGAAGAAAAAGCATTCATGTGGAAATTGTGCATAGTGACCTTTGTGGTCCCATGAGAACTTAGTCATTGGAAAGTGTAAAGTATTTTATGATATACATTGATTTCCTTCCAATAAAAATTTGGTTGTGCTTTCTCAAGCACAAGTCATCAACTCTTATAACATTGAAGGAATCCAAAGCAATGGTTGAAACTCAAAAGGCAAAGTGGGAAGAAGATTAAGTTTATAAGAAAATAGAGCTTGGGAAAATAAAATCCGATTACTTCTATAGGTATTGTAACACTCGAGGTATTTGCAGGCAAGTTACTTCATCATATATTGCACAAAAGATCTCCATAGTAGAGAGGAACAGAGGACCATTGTGGATATGGCCAAGAGCATTGTTAAGAAAAAAATATCTCAAACAACCTTTGGGTTTAAGTAGTCTATACTATATACAATAGTGTAACCATTCAATAGAAACCCCACTAAGGTTGTGAAACCATCTCACCTACAAATGCATAATTGGTAGGAAACCATAAATAAATCATTAAGTTGCATGTATACAGATACGGGTATGGACACAAGTACAATATCTGGTACAAATATGGAAATTTTTTAGAACATCCTAAATATGATATGGGTAGGACACAACCAATTTTATATATTAAAATGTGTGTGAGCATGCAAAAAAAAAGAGAAAATTTCATAATGTCATAAATGAATTTGGAAATAGAGCCAAAAAGAGAGTTCTCCTTAATATTATTAGCAAACATGATCTAGAAGCATTACATGAAAAATGAGTTTCTTGTCACTCTACTTATAAATTTAAAGTCTACACATTAGATTCAATAGAAACAAGAAACTACATATCATCAAAAATATCTTCATTAGACTTACATTCCCCTGGGCCTCCAAGTACTTATACTCTGCAAAAATTAGGGTTGTGGTCAGTGCCCTATGTTTATTTTGAAATTTTACTTCAACTCTTGATTTAAATCACAAGTAGTGCCTTCATATTGGGAATTGATCTCAAGAACATTGTTTCTTCTTCACCCTCAAGTTAGTGCAGTTCTGGAAGGGATATTTTACCATTAGGGCTCACCCATACATAATAGCAATTGCCATGTGAGAACTGGGTTATTGTTAAACCTCCCTTGTTTACCTAGAAACATTATCCCAATAGTGGATTGTGAACTTTGCCTAAGTATTCACATTGGGGGTTCTAGCAGAGTAGGTTGTTTTCTCTTCCAAACCGTGTCCATTTTCAGGTGGAGAGTTGGAAAATATGTGAATATTTGCACATACTTGACCCTCCTCTCATTTCTTGTTCAATAATCATTCATTGTGTCTGGTCATTCTAAAAAAAAACGGTGGTATCTGTGGGAATCAGAGAACTCCAGTAACCCTGATAATGATTATCTCAATGTTTTCCCTACACCTTCCACATCTAGAGAGAAGAGAAACACCTACTCTTCCCTTCCCTGGGAACGTGTTTTTGAGTGAAATTGTTGTTGAAAAATCGATTGGGGAAGAGTAAAAATGTATCACTTACAGGAACATGTTTTTGAGTGAAATTGTTGTTGTTAAATCACTTGGGGAAGAGTAAAAACATAGCCCTTACAGGCACACATTTTTGAGTGAAAATTCCTTTTGAAAAGTCACTTCGGCAGAGTAAAAAACATATCCCATATAGTAACATGTTTGAGTACCATCAATCTTATCAAAATGTATTCAATGTTACATAAAACTTGGCAACTTTACAGGTATTGTTATTTTCTTTAATGTTGAATATCCAATTAATTTCATTTCAACTTGTATGCTCTGCAGATTCGCATATTGTAATTCTTGGTTGCATTTTTTCTTCTTTGTCGTATTATCAAATGCTAATTCTGAAATTTGTTTTTGAAATTGTAACGTTGTAATATACCCCTATTTCAATTTTACGAAATTCCTATTTTATATGAAGCTATGAGTGATCTTGTATATCATATATATTTGTCTAAAAAAAATGTTGGATGGAATTGATGCCAGTAATCACTTAGATGGGCATCTAATTGTGTATGTTCTACTTTTGAAAACTATTAAAAGGTTGGCCTTTCTCATTCTAGTTTGAATTGAAAGTTTTCCTAAATGGAGTGTTGTGTGTGGGCACTCTGTACTAATGATTTTTTGCAACTTGTAGAAAGCTACAAAGGAGCCAACACACATACCAAACCCACATGAAACTTTGTAATTGTTGTAGGTGTCTTTGTTCCATTTGTATCTCTTATTAATTTAAAAAAAAAGAATATAGAAGGTATATGAAATTTATGCTCTTACAGTTTCTTCAGAAGTTTGATAAAGCTATGTATTTCAACTCTAAATTTTCTCAAGTTTGACATGGGTTGTCCTTGTTTTCAAGTTTTTTCTATCTAGTTTAAGTCTGAAATAAAGTCAACTATCACCACTAAGACTAATATCTAGGACCAATATTATAACTATGATTACTTATATCTTTGCAATGATTACATAGATAACAACTACAAGCCAAGAGTGCCCACATGGCATGAAACTAAAACCTTTAGCTCTGTAGAGTTTGTTTTCCATTTCGAAGGATGATGTTATATCAACATTACTGAAGTCATTCTGATTTATTCAATGGTAAGAAAATAATGTTTTGTATAAATGATTAAAAATTAGACTGGAGGTGCCATAAACTTGGAAATTTGTCTCTTATGTTGACAAATTTCATTCTAGGTCTCCTATTTAAGTTGTTCCAATTTCTTTTCATAGAGAAAAACTTAGATCAATGTTTTTATAATTTTTACATAATCTTATCACTTATTTTTCCCATATACCATCATAGTAGCTACCAAAACTTTTCTAATGGGTTGCAACCAATGCAGTTTAGACATAATTCATGTTATGATAACCTGTAAAAATTCCATCTTGGAAATGTTGGTCTACATTCTCATCTATGTATGGTGTAAAGGTAATTCATTTACATAATGGAAAACAAATTAATGGCATCCAAAATTAGTAGTATAATTCAGATTGCTTTGGCACGGTTATTACAATGTTGCAGTAACTATTGAAACAATATTTTTTATTTTTAATTATGGGTATATTGCAAGAACATGGCATTATCCTCATCTGCACTAAATAAAACAGATAGTGTAGCATTTAAGGATTGTCCTAGCTTGACATACCACCATTTGAGAAGGTTTTCGATTCACCATTTTCATATTTAATTAGCCATGTTCCAAAATTGTTCTTAGACAACCAAAGTAAGGGGTGATGTTATCATATCAATCCAGGGATTTGGAATCCAATACCAACTTCCCGATTCAAAAAAAATTGGGTGCAGATAATGTTTTATAAACTACCTTTGTCTCATAATCATTCATTGTGTGGAAATAGTTTACAATAAACACACCTAACACACAACTAGGAGTATTGTTGTGGAACAAATCCTAGCCATTGTAGTAGTAATATTTTTGATTATTATGGGCATCATTTAGATAATAACAATGAGCCAAAGAAGGCTAAGAGGGAGATCACATAACACTAAAACCACAAACTAGGTTAGTATCAGACTCTGGGAGGTTTCTACCACATCAACCCAAGGACTTATACCCTAAAGCCAACTTCCAGCTTGGAAAAACTTTTCCCTATAAATCAGCTCTACAAGATGGAGAATTGTAACTTATTTGCATCTTTGCATATCAAATGAATGTCAAAATGTTCAATCCTTTTCCTATTAGCATATAGATCATGCTTCAAAATAAATATTTTAAAGGTACTCTAAAAAAACCAACTCATCTTCGAAAATTTAGACCTACCAATTAACAATTTCACTATAAGACAAAGTCCATAGAGTTTGGAACATTTCTATGGGGAAAATGTTTTGTCCCTACACTCGAGACTTCATGTAGAAGTGTAAATAATTAGAACATATAACAAATGCTTAACTAAACTAACATTCAGAAATGCAATCCCATAATTTTGAGAAATAATCAAGCAATCTTAGTGCAAACAAAAGAGAAATATTTGCAATATGGGGATAAATACTTACAATGCACATCATCCATGTGCTTCACTAGCTTTGATGGAATTTCAAAAACCTTCCCACAACATGGCTTTGGGAAAGGATAATTCTTCAATTCTCTGGATTGCAGATTTAGTCTCTTCCATGAATCGCCTCTCTCTCCCTGTCGCTTCACATGACGTTTCAAATTAGACATAGATGATAAATGCAGTTTGAATTCCTCTTTGGGGAACACAAACAAATTTCCTTCATTCTTTTCCATGTGATGATTTAAATGGTCCTACCTCTTGTAAGTGTAAAAGCAACCATCTACTGGGCAGACAGGTGTTCTCTACAAAAACAAAAACAAAAAGTAATTACAAACTTAATAAATATTAAAGTGGCATATAAATTGTTGAAGATTCCATCCATTAATAATATGTTCACACAGACATCAAGTTTAATAAATTTTTGGGGAAATATTTGTGAATCCCCTTGTGATTGTTGTCTTTGTGGAGCCCTTTTAATTGCAATATTAATCAATAACAAAGTGGCATATTAATTTTTGAGGATTTCATCCTACAACAATATGATCACACATGTGACACGCCATTGGGAAATGTTCCAAGACTATCATTTTGAACAATTGTGCAGAAGAGAAGCAATACATGACAAAATAGAATAAACCAGCCTATAATTGTGGGAATATGATAGTGATGAAGAGTGAGTGAGTAGAAGGAAGAAGGAACTTCTCAAAGGGTCACCCCACCTGGTACTAATCCATGGACACCCTGCCCTCCCTTAGCACCATGGAGTTCATATGGGGTTATGTGTAGTCACACATGTAAACACACAACTCTTCCAAGGTAGTCTCCTCCCTTGTACTAACCTAGGTTACAAATATCTTGTAGAAAAGATCTTGAATAACACCATTGCAGGCACACATTGACATTAAAAGCACCATTGATGGTACACATTGAAATTTAAACCACCATTGGTGGTACACATTGAAATTTAAACCACCATTATAGGCATACATTGAAATTAAAACTAAGATTGCAGATGTACAAAAAAAATTAAAACCACCATGCCAACCATCCATTAAAATTAATATCACTATTTCAGACACCAATTAAAATTAAAGCCACTATTACAGAATCCTATTTAAATTAAAATAACTATTATGGAAATCTATTAATATTATGAAAATTGTTACAGACACTCAGTAAACCTAAAACCACTATTGCAGACACGTTGCACACAAACTTAGAAAGAGATACACTTTCTAAAAAATGACCACATGGAAATGTGACACCCCAAAAGATTAGGAAACAGTTAAGTACCAAATTTTTAAAATATATTAAATTGAAGAAAATTATTTAGAATATTAAAATGATGAACATATACAACAACTTGAAAAAAAAAATTCATTTATATATTGAACACCATGTAGCATTACATTATGCAATGTCCAAAATTTACCTTATAGATTATACTATATGTGCCAAATATAAAATGAGCTACAAAAAATTCACTTAGCTCTCAAAATTTGAAACAGTAAACCTGAAGTCTCCTAAAACTTAAGGTTAAAACCCAATGAAAATACACAAAATGTCCTTCTATTCCAAACCACCCTCAACAATATTCCACAAATTCCTAACAACCACAAAAATTTTGAATTTGGATTTCCGAAGGACCACTATTTCAGACACCAATTAAAATTAAAGCCATTATTACAAAATCCTATTAAAATTAAAACAACTATTAGGAAAATATATTAATATTACAAAAATTGTTACAGACACTCTATAAACCTAAAACCATTATTGTAGACACGTTGCACACAAACTTGGAAAGAGATACGATTTCTGGAAAAAAATGACCACATGGAAATGTGACACCCCAAAAGATTAGGAAACAATTAAGTGCCAAATTTTTAAAATATATTAAATTGACGCAAATTATTTAGAATATTAAAATGATGAGCATATACAACAACTTCAAAAACAAATCATTTATATATTGAACACCATGTAGCATTACATTATGCAATGTCTTAAATTTACCTTATATATTATACTATATGTGCCAAATATAAAATGAGCTACAAAAAATTCACTTAGCTCTCAAAATTTGAAACAATAAACCTCAAGTCTCCTAAAACTTAAGGTTAAAATCCAATCAAAATACCCAAAATGTCCTTCTAGTCCAAACCACCCTCAGCAATATTCCACAAATTCCTAACAACCAGAAAAATTTTGAATTTGGATTCCCAAACGACCAACATATGGTGACATCAGAGTTACAAACATGATACAGATGTTACAATCTATTCAATACTGGTTTTTAGAACACAACTCGCTCCTCTCAGTGCAATGGTTATTATTTCACTCACATTATATTTATTGTTGGGCCAACATATCATGACATGAATGTTACAGACATGGGACAAACATTATAATATCTTCAATACTAAGATGTAGAATGCACCTCGCTTCTCGTACAATAAATTTTAGTACTAAAGTGACCCTAAAATGACACCTCTTTCTAATAATTTCTCGCTCAACATGTAACTTTACAAGAAGGCTATAATTTAAAAAGAATTTGCTGAGTATATTACCCTTTTGATAGACTATAAAAAGGCCAAGGGATTTTTCCTTTTATTTTAACTTTATTCCCTCACTTTCCAACAAGGTAAAGGGTTGTGAGGAGCAATGAGTTATGAACAAAAAGCAATGTCAACCTCTTCATTTCCTACAATGAACTAGAGCACCATACAAATTTGTCAAAACATAGGAATGTTGTCTAGAATGTTGTGATAGCATGTCTCCTCCCCCTTTCATATGAACATCAACAGTTTCTCTACCCATAAAAATTAAATTTCAAGAGTCTAGTCTGCAATTCCCTTGAAATTCAATACTTCACAGGCCACTTGTAACTCTTATACCATGTCCAAATTCATAGCACACAAGCACAAGATAGAACATGAGAGAAGAAACAATTTTGCACACAAATTGAATAACTTTTCATTGGACAATAACATTCATTTATATTATGATATTTGTTTCAAGTTCAGTTGTTGAATATAAGGATCACTACTACATATGACCAAATTTGCTAGGGTTGTTTTTTGCTATTGCCACACATATCTGTCGCACTTTCCATGAAGGCAAACAATTTTTTTCATGGAACTTTTTTCGTCGCTATATCAACGCATTTCTTTTTTCATGGAAATAACAATGCAATTAGACCGCCACATGTCACCATATTAAAAAGAGGAATACTTTTTTCTGAGAAAAAAATTGTGGCAATAGCGACGGAAAAAGTGTGCCGGAGTAAAAACCCCACCACTGGCTTGCGACGTAGATGCCATACTTGCGACGAAAAAGTGTGGAAAGTATGGAAAAAATATCGTCGCAATAGCGATGAGAAAGTGTGGTAGAGTAAAAACACCTATCAATAACTTGCGACGCACATGGCATACTTGCGACGAACTATCGTTGCTATTTCCACGCCTTCTGTAGGTTTAAAAAAATGATAGTTTTCCCTGCTTTCTAAGAAATCTTCTATCACATCTGTTTGTGTGGATAAGGAAATCTCGGTTATGATTTTGAAACACGGTCCTATATGAGGGAATCTACTATCTCATTTTCCAACATTAAATAGGCAATCTCAAGATTATTAGCATTTTTTTTGTATTTAACTATCACTGGAGAATCAATGAGAGCATTATTAAGTTTTTGCATTTTTGTATTTAGAAATGGACTTTAAACAACAACAAAAAATTGATTTCGTGAAGATTTGTGTTGTCAGATTCCGACCAAAAAAACCATTTTGTAGAACATTTAGACAACGCCCAATTTTCCATGTCAATTTTGAAGTGGGTGTGAGAGCATCTCAACTCCAAATTCTCACACCTACCAATGTTCTCGCCATCCATTCAAATTTTCCATGTTGATTTTGAAGTGGGTGTGGAAGCATATCAACTCCAAATTCTCACACCTGCCAACATTCTCGCGGTCCATTCGAAGAACCGTGGAAAATTTGGTCATGCAGGTTGAATATAGCTAGTTTGAGGCTATGTCGATGAGTTGGCCTACAAAGCAAAGGAACAATTATTGATCAAAGATAACCCTTCTTTATATAATTCCAAGGTTAGGAGAGAATTCATGGGCCTAATATATGTTTTCTTATCAAGCTATTGAGACATGGGCACATAGGTAGAACCCATATATGTTACAATCAACCAATTTGATTGCACTAGTATTGGAGAGAGAGTTGCAACAATGTCCAAAATGTGCAAAATATAGGTAATGGTCATGTAGTAATAAGACAAGGGCATAAATATGAAAAGTACAATGCACATATATCTAAAGTTCAAACCATTAAAAGTTATTAAAACCATCTTCATATATGCAACAAGTTCAATAAAGTTTGATGAAGTAGCACGATACTTCTATTTGGTGACACACAATGACATGTGAACTGTTGATTTGTTAAGTTGAAGCACAATTAGAAGTATCTCGAATCATGTTCCTTGCAAATATGAATGGATACAATGTGTCACTGTAAGGTCATCAATTCTTTTCTTTCCTAAAACACATGTTAGAACGTACTATAAACAATGCAAAGTGAAGGAACCTTGAAGCAAGATAGACTTAGGGAAGCATGACATTGAGAAGCCAATAAACCTAGGAAAGTGTGAGAAAGAATATGGCACTTACGAATTAATTCAAAGGAATCTAGCACTTACGATTTAATTCTTCGATGTTGTAGAGCCATAATATATTTTTGGACATGAATATTATCATTATTTTTGACAATTTTCATTGCTTATTGAAAATCAACAAAAAAAAAGACAATCTACAAATTAAGTTAATTAGATATTCAATTATTTTCGAACTTTATCACCAGTAGCAATAGGTTAATAACATGTTCACCTTGCTCAAGGGACTTTTGGAGACATTGTGGGACAAGATTGGATGACATAGACCTAATTTTCAAGACAATGAAGATGCACATACACAACTACAACAAAGAGCTAGTTTGTCTTATCATCTTTGAGAGAACCAAATGTTATGTCCATTTTATGCTTTTGTGCATTTAAGCATAAATCCATTACAAAATCATCAAATTAAAACATAGTCAAAGAGTTACTTGTTCCTTCATTAAATCAAATGCTACAAATTAGAAATAATTCCATTATAGGAAATAGTAGAACACAAAGGGTTACTACTTGTTATTATGGTAATTGGAAGGTCTCTACATGATCAACCCCATGCAACATGGATGAATGTGCAGTACATGCTTTCTCAAGGGAAAACAATGCATGATTATCAATAAATAACACTTCTAAAATGCATGGTAAAAAGCATAGTTACCTTTGAAGAAGTCTGTGAATGCTTTTTGAACATGGGAATATTTTTAGAGCCTAATATATTCGTTGATCCAATATTAGACTTGGGGTTTTATGCTCAGAAGTTGAAAAGGAAAATTTCTTACATAATCTCAACAAAACTTGCAAGTCAAATCTTGTGAATCTAGTAAGCAATCAAAAGAATGGATGAGCTAAAACTATTTTGAGTCTTTTATTGAGCATGGTGTACTATGACAATGGGATTTCTATTGGATAGAAAAGATTATAGTTGATAGACACAACAACAAAAAATGCCTTAGAAAACCAAATTTATTGTTAATGTGCAATGGCCTCTCGATTGAACCAGGGTTGTTGTGGAACACCCCTCTTCCTTCCTGATAGTGGAATGAATTTGGGGTGATCAAATTGAAGATTATACACTTAAGAAGTGCACCACTCCAGGTCAATAAGTGCTTAGGCTAAAAGAAATCTTGCGAAGAGAACAAGTTAACTCCTCCACTCTATATCAAGGTGCATAAAATGAATGGAGAAAGCTTGAATTAAAAGAAATCTTGAACAATTTAACTCCTCCACTCTATATTTCTATTGCCACACATATCCATCCAAGAGGTCAATTAGTTGAGTTGGATAAGAGTGTGCTAGGCCTCCAAAGGCCAAGTGTCTTCAATCACCACCAAACCCTATCCCTATGGTGACGTCAAGCCCTCAAAGGTGACGTTTTGGCCTCCAAAGGCAATTTGTTTGGATTGTAGGGGATAGGTGAGATCCTCCAAGGTGTCTCTTAGGCCTCCAAAGGCATGTCAGCATCATCCGGTGTGTGGGCCCTAGTATCCAACCTGTGGGCTTCAAGCCCTAAGGAAGCCCAAGCTAGGCTTGTTCTTCCAAATATGTCCACCAAACAAGGTCTTGCAAAGACAATGAATACACCCTCCAAGGATCTCAATTCAAATGCATCATGATGAGTAAACCAAATCAATAAAAGAGCCTCCATTTCTTCTCCATTTGTCTTGTGTACTAGGTACCCATAGAAGGATTTGATTCTTGTCAAAACTAAAATTCCCTACAATGTGGAACATTTACATCTTCCCCTTTACACAACCACATCTTATTCCTTTCAACCACATGTAAGGACTCTTGAAAATTTGTTAAGACCTAATATTGGCTCATTACCCCTTAATTGGGGCATATTACATTAGTAATGTTGTTTTATTTATGTTGGATTTATTCCATTAGTTGTAATTATACCTTCTAGTCTCCTATATATACCAAAGAGACATTTTCATTTGGAATCATCTTGTACTTGAACATTTATGTGGGGTAAAAGGATTTTTCCCCCTCGAAGAGGATTATTATCTAAAATTATATCTTTTTCAAGGCGTTGAGTACTTATTCTGAGGTTTTTCTATGCTATATTGATATTTGGTTCTTAACATATGGTATCAGAGCTCAAGGTCTTGGGGATTCGCTGCTACATCTGAGACACCTTGGAATTTTCTCTATAACTATTTTTCTACAACTTTTCATAAGGACCAACTTGGAGGATATTTAATAGATGGATCAAGGTATGTTGGGTTAAAATTTCAGCTCCTGATGCCTTATGCATTCGGGGATACATCCTGTGCAAGATAGGGTTCTAGAATCATCCTGAACTGAGTCATTGCGAAATTTTCCCTATACATTTTTTTATGTAATGTTTCAGACCCTAAAATCTAGAGGCTATTCACATAAATTAGTAAGGTATCTGTGGTAACAATTTCAGATTCTGTGTCATCTTACATTTGTAGATACACCCTGTGGAAGATAGGGTATCTGACTAGTCCTATTGACTAGTCTCAAGAAGGTGTTCTAGGTAAAACAATAATAACTTCTTCCTAGAGTATCCAAATTGAGTGAGACTAGTTTCATTGGATAGTGGAAGGTCTATAGTATTTCTGGTACAAGTTTTAGAATTTTATATCAATTATTTTGTGCGGGGCACGCTATACAAGTGGGATCTTATGGAAAGGCCAAAAATCAGCAAGTTGTGGGGAAGTTACTGTAAATTCTACTTGGCACATCCAATTTTGATCAGACCTATGGCATTGCAGAGAAGAAATATCAGAGAACTACATAAAACAAATTTTCATACCGAAACTTGGGAGATACAATAGAATAAATATTGTCTAGTAGAACCACCTCAAAATCAAGGTTCACAAATGACACTTGGCCAACATGCCACCCAAAAAGGGAACTTCTACACCAGATAAGCCTCTAGACAATCCTAATTGGACTCTTGATGAAGGTGAAGAAATGCATAGGGACATAAATGATTTACGAAAGAAGACAGTAACAAAATATGAACTATAAGAGATGGAAGCTAAGTTGGCGGCAAAGATGGATGGTTTAAAAGAGGAGATCATGGAGGTATTGAAAAATTTTGTAACAGAGAAGACACTTGAAAGTGAAAATGAATCCCATGAAATTCATGATCAGGACACAAGGAAGGTGAATCAAGAATGGAGAAACTCCAACTTTGGGTTGAAGACCAACCACGTTCCTAAGATCGATATGAGGAAGTTT
>JZKD02S1628374.1:1401890-1441597 GCA_000966675.3 Picea glauca | reverse complement strand
AGGGGTTTGACATTAAAGATTGGTGTTAGAGAGATATTACCCATTTTATAGTGGATAGAAGAAGGAATTGACCTTCCATACAAAGAAAGGAATTATAACTTCTATGCATAGAGACGAAGACATCATTTTTTATCTAGACTCAAAGATAAATCCAAGATACCAAATTGAATGAGGAAAATAGCTTTTTGGTCATATTATAGATCAAGGGAGCCACTTCTTAAGAAGTATAGAATTTGTGGAAAGGGAAGAGGAGTTGTGATCCATTGTTAGAGTCCACTATATAATCACATAAGCACTTGAATAGCACCCTTTGAAAATGGATTTATTTGTAGTTTGATAATGGAATGTAGAGCCTAAGCTTAAGAAGAAGGGAATATTCGAGTAGGCAGTGATGAAGCAATTCTAGAATATGTGGATAGCATTGAAGTTTCCTTCTATGTGAAATAAAGAATTTGATATTTCAAGCAAAGATTGGATTCATTCCTCCAAGTTATTAATTAACTAGGTCGCAATGATTTTCAATAATCAATGGACATTGCTGAGAGAAGATAAAACTTCTAGAAAATATGCTTGTAAAAGCTCCATGAGAGCCTTGGTAATTGTAACTGACTACATATTGAGTTAACAAATGGAGCATATTCTTCTAGCTGGATTTTTCCCATAGGGTTTCTCCAAGGTAATTATCTATGTACTATCATGTCTAATTGTAGTATTTCTTGCACCAAGATCATTACATTTCCAATACTAAGATACCATTCTAATGGCACCCATATCCCACTCTAAGGATATTGACCTCCTATAGAGGGCATTTTTTGTGGTTTGTAGCATTGTGCATGGTCATTGGTCCCTAGAATATTCATCTAGGTCTTATGGGCCTCCCCAAACATTATCAAGGCCTTTAGATCCATCCCTATTGTCTAAGGCATTATAATAGAAACCATCGAAGCACACTGACAAACTTGATGGATTCCAAAGTCAAGGTTTGATAAATCACATTTGTAAGAGATAATATAATAGAGACATTATTACCTCATGGTTCCCTATTATATTGCTTGATGTGTCTTTGACCCTTATCTAAGTGGTGAGCACTAACTACCTATTGTGAGGCATGTGCTTCCATACACTTATTATAAGGGTGTGTGACCACCAATGATAAGAAAACAAACTTTATGATTTTTCCCAATCAACATCACCCTTATGAGTGTGTGTTCTCCCATGAGGGGAAAACATGTTACTTTTTTAAGAATTCAAACCCTGGTGTGTACGATAACAAACCCTAGTTTTTATTAACTCAGTTTACCTCTCATGACCACTGTGTCTTATAATATATTAGCTAAAGTTGTAACTTTAAGAAAGAAGTGTGTTTCTTGTCAGATTGTTAAACCTAAAAAAAAAAAAAATCATTCAAGGTAGGGAAATTCATGACACCATGTTGAAAACCCATTAAATATTTGTTGAATGGGAAAAGGGATTTGGAAAAAGCATTGCTCTAATATTAAATTTGACTAGGTTTATGATAGGGTAGATTGATTCCCCATATGGTAGATCGATTAACCATATTTTATGTCAACACGAAATATTTTGACAACATCTCGTTCGATGGAAACATCAATAATATTAAGTATGGAAATTTAATCCAAGGTATCTTCTTCATGTCAGAGGTGTTGTTGGTAGAGATGAATCAAAATGATCAATATTTCCAAAGGGATAGAGTATAAGGGAATGATAGTATTGGAGTAGATAGACCTAGGGTGAAATTCAATAGTAGATCCATTATGGAGGTTATCCTAAGGACTATATAAAAAGGTCGTGGCCTCTAATAATTTATCATCGTTAGGAAATATCATGGTCGAAGAAGTAGGACCCGACACTTTTACACATAAGGAGTGAAATTGGATTTGTTACCCTTAAGGATAAATTTCCAGTTTTAATCTATCTCCCTAAGTCATGAAAATGAGTCAAAGGCTCATTATTTATGGGAGTTGATATTAAAAAAATGGTGGAAGTGGCCACATAATTCAATTGTGAAGGAGGTTTTTCCAACTAACTAGTAGGTGTATACTATATATGTATTATCCACTAAAGGTGATACATTATCTTTTGTCAAATTTGGTTGTGGATCATAATATGAGCATTGATTGATGGTGACAATGAATCCTTCATGTGGAAATTGCATCACAAAAAGAGTAAGGAATTATGACTTATACAGTGTACATACAATTGTGCCTAAGGAACAGGTTGGATTTTTTTGGGTGTGTGAGTGATGTTTGAGTCTGAAAACCCTCCCATATTATCAAGGCATACAAATAGTCTATCCATGTCAAATTTCAGTGCATACAGAAACATTTTGAAAAAAAATCAACATTTGCTCCATTCACAGGTCATTGTTTCCCATCATGTACTCTATCCCTAGTACAATGTCTTTTAATATTTGTTTCCTTTAAAATTCGACCAAGAAAATTAAAAGGAAATGAGGAAAAGTTACACAGAGCAATAGGGGTGACAAGGTGCGTACATTGTTATATTAAACTTCTTCGATTTCTCCTTCTTTGAAGCCATACTTCATTGTACAATTATTAAGTATGCCTCAAGTGTTCTAACTCTAATCCTAAGCCACTTACTATCACGCCTTAATGGGGTCAAGTAATACATGATTAGGCGCAGTCACACATAGCTCCTCTTGGTTTCAAGAATAGTTCATTCTCTACTAAATAGGGGAAACCACGTGAAGGTGGAAGCTCTCATTATGCCCCCCCCCTCACATCACTCTCAATTTCCCCATACCTAATTTGAAATTATAAAGAACATGTAACATATAGTCTATTATACAAAATAAAAACATATAAAGATCATATAAAAGATATAAACACATACCTCTTCTTTTCAACAATTAAATATCATTCATCTTCTTCTTCATTCAGCTCAACATCTATATCAGGATCTGGTTCAGAATCGATATTGGTGAAAGGCTCATTCATATCAACATCATCATCAATGTCATTTTCGCTAATTTAGTTATCAATATCGTCAATAAGATCGTCGTCTCCTACATTTGGATGATCAACTTATTCATCTTCTTTGTCTGACACATCGAATGCATCCATCTACTCCTGATTTTCATAATCATGATCTTCTTCATCATTATTATCTTCATCCTCGGCTACATGATTATACTTTACTGGTCTTCCTCTTGGATCATATCTAACAACGTATGACCAACCTGCTTTACCAGGTACCTCTAAGTCAAATGCTTGCTCACATTGACTTGGAAGATCATAAGGCTCTGTACCTGATTCAAATGCCCTTGTATTAACCATGGTAAATCCATTATCATGCTCAATAACTGTTCTTTCAGTATCACATTCATGCATCTATAGCCTGTACTATTTCACCTAAAAAAAAACTATTTTAAAGGAATTAAAATCACACTCAATTATATCCTCCAAATGCCCATAGTACCTATTCTCAGTTTCTTCCGGATTTTTGTCACTTCTAGAGGAAATGTTGGTGACCTTAAACACTTCAGTTATCCCACAATCTGAGGTTTTCATCTTATCATCCAACATTTTGATACGAAATTTACGACCATTACACCACATAGCCTTGTGATGTTTCAACCACAACATGGAAAACAAGTAAAAAATACATTGTCAATTAATAAACCTCATACATGACTTAGTAAATATATATTTCAAAAATTAAACAAACCAAATACATTGAAAAATTAGGAAATAACTAGGAAAATGTGGGTAGACAATTTACTTGCATGTTTATCTTTTAAACCAAAGGATAAATCCACTTCCCTAGTTGATGTAAGATCAAGAAATTGATCTCGATGATGATGCATTGTTTTAATCATCTTACTCACCCCTTCCAATGATAACCTACTAAAGTATTCTTCAGTATATTATATCCAATGCTCCATCCAATCAAGGTTGTTTTCAATGTATAAATGTAAAGCATCCCACTCTAGAGAAACTATATTATAAAATAACAATTTAATAGAATTAATTAACTATTGTTAATTAATTCTATTAAATTTAATATAGTTTAATATAGTTCAATATGCAGGAATAAAAAATGTAAAAATGAGTATGATAAAATAAAATTGGAAAAATAAATGTGTAATATATTAAATCTACGTCAACATCTAATAATTACCTTTCACATTCCTCATTTTACCTTTCCCCAATAGGACCTCCCCTTCAAATTTGTTGATGGAGTCGAGATGCCAAATGCAAGGCACATTCATATTTTCTGCTAATTTAGGTAGATATTGACTAATATACACCATGCATTGATATACCATATATCCCTCGACCATAGAACCCTCAGGACATGCTCTTTGTGTAACAAAAGCCTTCAATGACTTCAACTGCCTTTCCACCATCCACATCGACCTTGTGTGTACTAGTCCACATAATTCAATCTCATCAACTTGGTATATGAGGTAGTGTTCTTGTGCATTGAAAAATGTTGGAGGTAGATACAGTTTCATTTGACACGTTAGTCGTAGAATTTATCTCTTCCAATACCTTATATCTTCTTTATGGATATCTTTTGATGATTGCCACCTACAAATGACGATGCAATAAAATAATATCAAGGCATACATAAATTTGCAGATAAAACATAATATGTCAATAAGTTCCACTACAAATCACATAAAAAGTAAATTTTCCATATAAAACATTACTTACCTCATGTATTTGTCAATTACATAAATAATTTGTTTTATGTTGTTGTCAAAGTCGTCTAGGAGAGATAAAGGTAGAACATACTATAACAAAAAACAAATAATTATTATTTGTTTCCAAAAATGCATGTCAATAAGGAAATATATTATAACCTACTAATTACCTTAATGAATGTATGTCAGTCATGTGTTTTAACCCCACCAAAATCACCTTTTTTCGTTAAGATATTTTGTATGTTCGATGAAAACCATGTCGGAAACTTAATTTTTTGAATGACCTCTTTTACAATATTGCTTTGTTGCTCTGCCAATAACCAAGGAAGACTAGTATTATGTTCACGAACATCACCATTAGAATCAATAATAACACTTTGCAATGTGTGATTAGCTTCCTGGATGTCACAACAAATCTTTCCAATTCTCTCTTTGTCATTCCTTCCATCTAATATTCGCCATAACAATTTGGTTATGTTCTTCCTGATATGCATAGTATAAAATAGATGAACTATTTTTAGGTGCTCGTAGTATGGAAACCTACTAAATTTCATCGAGTAACTTTTCATTCCTCGTGGAAGCCCATTTGTGCCCTAACAACATTCATGAAACATCAGCAAATTGAAATTAACACTAATTAATCAAACAAAATGAAATTTGTAACGCCCTCGACTGTCATCCCACTGGTCAAGCAAATGTTACTACTGTGCGAAACAACATCATTCTCATACTTAATTAATAACATGCATTTAAATCAAATTAAACACATTTAACTCAGAGTAAACAGAAGATTACTGCTAACATAAATAATCCCTGGCATTAACAGTAATTCATATGCACAACAGAATACATGATACATATAAGCATCACAGGCATGCAAAACATAATATTAAGCATAAGTTGATACTTATCTTTGAAACCATGGTAATTCCACCAACTACATACAGGCCTTCCATGAACCTCCCAGCCTTAGACCACGCTGCTCATCACTCTCAGTAGTAGGTCACCCCCGAGCTGGGACTAAGCTCCACCCAAGGCAAGGAATCCTAGTCTAGTCTGACGTTACAGGGAAAACTACATAGAATAACCAGAAGGATTCTTCCTAGGATGCCTTCTTATGCCCACTACTGACAGACTGTCATTCCCCACATGCATGTTTTTCCTTGGAGTATACACCCTCACAAGGACAATCCATCGGTGCTTCACCTCCCTCTCTGGTCCTCGACAACAGGCTGGATCAGGAATTCTCAGAGCTCTGAAGCTGGTGCTGGACTTTCTCTAGGAGAAAACCACTTCCCAGCAGACTCTCTCACCTAGAGGGAGTCGCTCATAGGACTGAAAACCTACTTCTTCTACCACACCCTTCGACTCAATTCCAACTGGGTGAGGGAAACCACAACAACATCAAGGACTTAGTTGACGCCAGGATGACGACCACAATAGATAACAACATAGTTCCGCAAATGGCAACGACCAGATGCTAAAACAAAGCACGTTGATGCAGGAGAATCGTAAGCATCCAAGCAAGCGTGGAGATGAAAGACAGCTGGAAAGCACAACACTCATTTCTCACATTTAGAAATGTTTTGAAAGCTTAAAAGAGCAGGTGTTCATGTAATAGCGAGTAGGCATACTTTGCATTTATATCTTGGAGGTTGTAAATAGATCTTGAGCGATTGCTCTCATCTGTAGAAAGTTAAGGCATTTAAGCCCTATTAATGAAAGTAGGTGGATTTAAATCATAGATTAGACAGTTTAGCATGCATGATTTTAGGGGCTAAATTTCACTCATGGGCTAACTTTCCATGGTTTTTCCAAAAACGAGATTCGCTATTTTTAAAATGATTCGCACAAATTCTATAGGATAAAATTATTTTATCTTAAAAATCGCCAAAAAATTATAAAAACTATATAAAATCCTTAGAAATTTGAATATTTTTACAAAAATATCACCAAACATTTATAGTTGGCATATAAAGGATAAGTAAGATTCGCCAAGGTTTCTACATTTTAAAATAAATTTCCATCCTTAAAATCATCCCCGCAGTTTAGAGAGCAAGAGGGAAAACCTCATTCTTGTATTATGGAATAATCATTAACATTAGCATAGCAGAGAAGGATAGAGCTGTAGCAGGGAATGAAAGAAAGACCCATGTATAGGAGCTTGAATTAATATAAGAAGCTTTGAATCAGATTTCATGGTGTTATGATGTTTTCTATTTATAAATAGTGAATGGTATGCTTACAGTGGTTATATTCTCTTGGCTATGCATTTGTTATGAGGTTATGTTGTGCATGTATGATTTCATGTTGAATGTTTGAAGTCTAAGTGAGAGAAGTTCCTGCAAGGAGTGTAGTGAGAGAGAGAGAATGAGTTTCAATTGTTTCTCTTCCTGAGTGAGAGAAGTTCCTGCAAGGAGTGCAGTGAAACCTCTGCAAGGAGTGCATTGACAAATATTTAGAGTTTATCTCTGAAAGCTTAGAAGGGATACCATTGTTCTCATTCTAGCAGAAGAGAAAGTGAAGCATAGAAGCCATGCCAGGTGTGCACAGGTTGGTTGAAAGCTTAGAACTTAGCAACCAAGGGGAGAGTTGAAGAACTGTTGTTGTAGAAAGTGCACAGAGTCGAAATATCAAATACTTTAGAGTATTTGAAAGTTTGTCGCAAGGAGTGCGAGAAGGAACCCTTTTGAAGGTTTGAGTTTGTAACTGCAATCTCAGGAGGGATAATACCTTTGAACACTTCAAAGGAGAATGGAAGTTGAACTACTTCAAAGGGAGACGAGGGTCGAAGTCATCTAGCGAAAGTAAAGTTCAGAAGGGAGAACATTGGTTTATTTCGCAGAAGCTGTCAAGAAGCAAACGAGCGGTCAAAATTCTCTGTGGAGGATTCATGAAATAGCGAGGACCATAGGATCCAGGAGAGTTGTGGAGAAGTTAAGCGTTGGATCGAATGGATACTTATTAGTCGTTGATCCTATGGAAAGTGCCATTTTAGAATTTGGGGTTTAGAAGTGATAGAGGGACAAAAATCGTAGGTTCGTTCAAGTCCCAAAAGCTGGAAAGCTTGAGTGACAGGTGGAAAAAATCCACGTCAGAGATAGAGGATAGCGGGAAAGACAGGTGGCATTCTCATCGTCAGGCAGAGTCAAACTTCATTTATTGTTTTGGGGTTTCGTAGGTTGGAGAGCTGAAATCCTTGCATCAGGATTCGCGAAGTCCAAAAATTCAAATCGGCAAAAAGTCCCATAGGGGAGCTAGTCTTTGTTGATTGCATCGGAGTTAAGCACTTCGGCATTTTCAAAGATAAGAGACAGGGATTCTTTGTTCTGGGATTCCTGAAATCATGAAACGTGATACGGATGTAGAGGAGGATGCAACCAAACATTTCAGTGAATCGACATTTCGGGTTTCAGTAGTAGAGGGCTGAGAAACTCGACCATAGGGATTGCGAAACTGCGGGACCCGAAGTCCTGAATTAGTGAAGGGCACGATGCGATTGTGGTCAATGAGATTTGGGTTGGCGCTTGGTGTTTGTTCACAAAATATAAATTCATAAGGACCTGTGGATCGATTCATTGAAGGTTCCGATAGGGATCTGAAAGAGTCACTTTGGCTCAAGGAGATTTGAACGATCCTATGAGCGGATTTCGGCTTGTGAGTTGGGGGTCTGTACAAAGTGGTATCATAGCTTGATCTTGTATATATATTTCAGATGAAGGATTGGAGGAAAAGGACTACTCTGATACACATCAGAGTGACATAACAAGTCTTTTCTTTCTGTAGCAGAGAGAATAAGGGAATATTTATCAGCCATGTTGTCGAGAAGAAGAGACAAGCCAGTGGCGATGCCTGATCCAGCAGTGGAAAGGGAAATGCATGAACTACGTGCTAGGCTTGATTCCATGGAGACAACATAGAGGTGCACAGTTGACATTGGGGATTTCAGCAAGCCTGAATGTGAAAATGAGGTTGGACACGAAGAAGAAGTCGCAGTCAGATAGATGCTAGAGAAAAAATGGACATTCCAGTGTATGAGGGAAACCTGGATGTTGAAGAGCTTCTAGATTGGATTAGATCCTTGGATAAATAATTTGACTATGAGGATGTCAAGGAAGATAGAAAAGTCAAACATGATGTCACTAGACTTAAAGGGCATGCAACACTATGGTGGGATGAACTGTAGGCTGACAAATGCTGCAAAGGCAAGAAGAAAATCAAAAGCTGGGATAGGATGGTTGCGAAAATGAAAGCCAAATTCATACCCAAGGACTATCAAATCACTCTGTTTCGGAGGATGCAGAATTTGAGACAGAAGCTGATGACAGTGAAGGAATACACTAAAGAATTCTACAAGTTAAACATCAGGGCAGGTCACTGGGAAAGCGACGATGAAAAGGTTGCCAGAGACATGAATGGTATGAGATATGACATTCAAGATGAGATGAGCATGATGATCATTTGTAATGTGGAAGATGCTTATCAAATGGTTCTGAAAGATGAAGAGAAGCTGAGCTGAAAGAAAGGTCAAAGAGGCCAAGGCAGAATTCAAGCCAGAGGCAAAAGAATTGCCCATGACAGAACTCAGAAACCTAAAGAAGAGGGGAAGAAACCTCAAACTCAAACTGAGAGAGGAGGAAGCTCACAGAGAGGGAAGTATGCCAATAGAAACACTTTCCCTTGAGCTAGAGGAAGAGGAAGAGGCCGAGGAGGTGAAGTGAAATGTTTTGTCTGTGGGAAAAATGAACATAAATCTTATGAGTGTCTAGATAGGAAGAAAGAAGGTGGTGAAACTCACATTGTTGAAGCACAAGGATGAAATGTTAAGGTAGAAGATGCTGAGGGTGGAAGATCCTTGATGATGAGGAAAGTTCTCTTAACGCCATAAAAGGAGGTAGAGAACCCAGCCCAAAGGAACAGTCTATTTCAGACTGCTTGCAAGACTAAAGATAGGGTATGCAAGGTAATCGTGGACATCGATAGAACAAACAATCTTGTTTCTACAAAGATGGTAGAAAAGATGGAGCTGGAGACTGTTGTACATCCAAGCCCATATAGAGTTTCATGGCTACAAAAAGGACATCAGGTAAATGTCACTAAACAATGCTTAGTTGAATTTAAAATAGGAGGATATAAGGATGAAATATTGTGTGATGTCATTCCCATGGATGTTTTTCATGTATTGTTGGGTAGACAATGGCAATATGATAGAAATGTGGTTCATGATGGGAGAAAGAACACATACACCCTGGAGAAGAATGGAAGGACTCACATGTTGCGGCTGATTAAGGATAAAGAAGTGAAACCAGAGATGAGAAACATTGTACTTCTCATGAGTGGGAAGGAACTTCTTAATGAGGTTAAGAAGAAAGAAGACACACAATTTATTGTGGTCAGGAAGCCTAGAATTGTTTTGACTAGTACAAGAGTGGATGATTTACCAGAGGAAATCCAGGAGTTACTGGAAGAGTTCGCTGATATAGTAGTGGATGAACTACCTCGTTTGTTACCATCAATCAGGAGTATAAGTCATCACATTGATATTATACCTGGATCCAGTTTACCAAACAAAGTAGTGTATAGATTAATGTTGCAGGAAAATGAAGAAGTCAAGAGACAAGTCCAGGACTTAATGGACAGATGATTGGTTAGAGAGAGCTTGAGTCCATGCGCTGTTCCAACAGTGCTCAGCCCAAAGAAGGATGGAGGCTGGAGGATGTGTACAGACTCAAGAGAAATCAATAATATCACCATTAGATACAGATTTCCATTGCCAAGGATGGACGATTTGATGGATTTCTTGAGTGGAGCAATTTTTTTTTCAAAGATTGATTTGAAAAGCAGATATCATCAGATTCTCATGATAGAAGATGATGAGTGGAAGACAACAATCAAGATGAATGAAGGGTTGTATGAATGGCTTGTCATGCCATTTAGTTTAACAATGCACCCAGTACTTTCATGAGATTGATGAATGAAGTCCTGAAGGATTTCATTGGGAAATTCATCATTGTATATCTTGACGATATATTAATTTTCAGCAAGACTAAAGCAGAGCACTTAAAGCACTTAGTTGTAGTAATGAGGAGATTACATCAAGAGAAATTGATGATTAATATGAAGAAATCATCGTTCATGAGAACATAACTCATTTATTTGGGTTTTGTTATCTCTGCAAATGAGTTGAATATGGATCCCGAAAAGGTGAACGCAATTAAGAATTGGCCATCGCCGAAGAGTGTGTTTGAAGTTCGAAGCTTCCATTGTTTAGCTAGTTTCTACAGGAAATTCATCCGAAATTTCAGTGGAATTAGTGCACCAATGATGGATACGGTGAAGAAAAGACACAAATATTTTCACTGGACAGAGGAAGCAGAGAAGAGTTTCAATCTACTAAAGAGGAAGATCACTGAGCAGCCAATTTTGGTTTTGCCTGATTTCAACAAGACATTCCAGGTCAGGTGTGATGCGAGTGGATATGCAATTGGAGCGGTATTGAGCCAAGAAGATAGGTTGATCGCATACTTTAGTGAGAAACTGAATGAAGTGAAGGTTAAGTACTCCACATATGAGAAGGAATTTTATGCAGTCATACAAGCACTGAAGAAATGGAGACACTATTTGGTTCCTAAAGAGTTTGTTTTGTACAGTTATAATCATGCTTTGCAATCCGTGACTCAATAGGAGAAATTGAACCAAAAACATGCTAAATGGGTTGAATACATGTAGAATTTTACTTTTGTAATTGAGCATATTTCTGGGACTGATAACAAAGTTGTTGATGCTTTGAGCAGGAAATGTTTGCTTATGCAAAAATTCAGAGTCAAAACTTTGGGTTTTGATAACCTCAAGGAAATGTACAGGAATGACCCAGATTTTAAGGAGGCATATGAGGCATCTAAGAATCCAGTTCTCAGGGACAGAAGCCAGTGGAATGAATATATGATCCAAGATGGATTATTGTTCAGGGGAAATCAGCTATGTATTCCAAAATGCTCCATGAGGGAGAATCTGCTGAAAGAAAAACACAATAGAGGATTGGCTGAACACTTCGGTCATGATAAGACATTATCAAAATTGAATGGCTCATATTTTTGGCCAGGAATGAGGACAGATGTTAAGATATTTGTGGACAAATGCAGAATTTGTCAACACACAAAAGGGAAAAGGCAGAATACAGGGTTATATTAGCCATTACCCATACCAGAAAGGCCGTGGGACGCAGTGAGCATGGATTTTATATTGGGACTACCAAGAACACAAAGAGGATATGACTCAATCTTTGTGGTAGTCGACAAATTTTCCAAAATGGTACATTTTATACCATGCCAGAAAACCAGTGACACAACTCATATTACGAACCTGTTTTTCAAGGAAATCGTCAGACTTCACGGCTTGCCAAGGAGTATCGTGTCTGATCGAGATACCAAGTTCGTGGGACATTTCTGGAGGACTTTATGGAAGAACCTGGGGACAAGTTTTTCATTTAGCTCAACCTATCATCCTCAGATGGATGAGAAAACAAAATTTGTGAACATAAGCTTAGGAGATTTGCTAAGGAGCCTAGTGACTGAACACCACAATCAATGGGATCATATTTTGCCACAGGCAGAATTTGCTTACAATGATTCAATTAATAAAAGAACAGGGCAGAGTCCATTCCAGATTGTATATGTAATGTAGTCAAGGGGATTTTCTGAATTGAAAGATTAAGAGCAAAATGAATTCAGGAGTGCTAGTGCAGAGAATTTTGCAGAAGCAATGAAGAAGCTTCACAACCAAGTCAAGGAGTGATTGCAAAGTTTGAGTCAAGAATACAAGCGTAGAGAAGATCAACATAGGCAAGAAATTCAATTTGAAGTTGGTGATCTGATTCTTGCACATCTGAGGAAGGAAAGGTTCCCAAGGGGAACATATAATAAGTTAAAGATGAAAAATATTGGACCCTATAAGGTCATGAGGAAATTTGGGGAAAACACATATGAGATTGAATTACCCAATGGGATCAGAATCTTGTCGATATTCAATGTTACAAATTTGTACCCTTATAGAGATGGAGAAGCAGGAGCAGAGGATGAACAGACATAAGTTCAAGGGATAAAACAGATGCTTGTAGATGAAAAGCCACAGATGGAAAGAATAATTGACAAAAGGATTTGCAAGACGACCAGGAGGAAGGAGTATTTTGAATACTTGATCAAGTGGAAGGGATATCCAATTGAAGATGCCATTTGGGAAGATGAAGAAAAAATTCAGAAGCATCGATAGACCGTGCAAGAGCTCATGAACAGGAGTTCATGAAAATTTTCAAGCGAGGGAGTATGATGTAGGACCATCGTAAGCAGCCAAGTGAGCGTGGAGGTGAAAGATAGCTGGAAAGCGCAACACACATTTCTCACATTTTGAAATGTTTTGAAAGCTTAAAGGAGAGGGTGTTAATGTAATAGTTAGCAGGCATACTTTGCATTTATATCTTGGAGGTTGTAAACAGATCTTGAGCGATTGCTCTCATCTATATAAAGTTAAGGCATTTAAGCCCTATTAATGAAAGTATGTAGATTTAAATTATAGATTAGATATTTTAGAGAGCAGGAGGGAAAATGGATATAGACACCCTCATTCTTGTATTATGGAAAAATCATTAACATTAGCATAGCAGAGAAGGATAGAGTTGTAGCAGGGAATGAAAGAAAGACCCATGTACAGGAGCTTGAATTAATATAAGAATCTTTGAATCAGATTTCATGGTGTTATGATGTTTTTTGTTTATGCATAGTGAATGGTATGCTTACAGTGGTTATATTCTCTCAGTTATGCATTTGTTATGAGGTTATGTTGTGCATGTATGATTTCATGTTGAATTTTTGGAGTCTAAGTGAGAGAGAGAGAATGAGTTTCAATTGTTTCTCTTCCTGAGTGAGAGAAGTTCCTGCAAGGAGTGCAGTGAAACGTCCACAAGGAGTGCATTGACAAAGATTCAGAGTTTATCTCTAAAATCTTAGGAGGAATATCGTTGTTCTCATTCCAGTAGAAGAGCAAGTGAAGCACAAAAACCATGCCAGGTGTGCACAGGTTGGTTGAAATATTAGAACTTATCAACCAAGGGGAGAGTTGAAGGACTATTGTTGCAGAAAGTGCACAGAGTCGAAAGATCAAATACTTTGGAGTATTTGAAAGTCTGCCGCAAGGAGTGCGAGTAGAAACCCTTTGGAGGTTTGAGTTTGTAACTGAAATCTCAGGAGGGATAATACCTTTGAACACTTCAAAGGAGAACAGAGGTTGATCTACTTCAAAGGGAGATGAGGGTCGAAGTCATCCAATAGAGGTAAAGTTCAGAAGGGAGAACATTGGTTTATTTTGCAGAAGATGTCAAGAAGCAAACGAGCGATCAAAATTCTCTGTGGAGGATTCATGAAATAGCGAGGACTATAGGATCTAGGAGAGCTGCAGAGAAGTTAAACATTGGATTGAGTGGAGACTTATTAGTCGTTGATCTTGTGGAAAGTGCCATTTCAGAATTCGGGGTTTAGAAGTGATAGAGGGACAGAAATCAGAGGTTCCTTCAAGTCCTGAAAGCCGAAAATCTTGAGTGACAGGTAGAAAAAATCCGCATCAGAGATAGAGGATAGAGGGAAAAACAGGTAGCATACTCATTGTCAAGTGGAGTCAAACTTCGTTGACTATTTCATGGTTTCGTAGGTTGGAGATCTGGAAGCCTTGCATTAGGATTCATGAATACTTGAATTCTGAAACTCTGAATTGATGAAAAGTCCCATAGGGGAGACAGTCTTTGTTGAACGCATCAGGGTTCAGCACTTCGACATTTTCGAAGACAAGAGATAGGGATTATTTGTTCCAGGATTCCTAAAATTGCGAAACACGATACAGCTGTGGAGGAGGATGCGGCCAAACATTTCTATGAATCGACATTTTGGGTTTCGACAGTAGAGGGCCAAGAAACTCGACCATAGGGATCACAAAATTGCGAGACCCGAAGTCCTGAATTAGCAAAGGGCCAGACGCAATTGTGGTCAAGGAGATTTGGGTTGGTGCCTGGTGTTTGTTCACATAGGATAAATTCATAAGGACCTATGGATCGATTCATTGAAGGTTTCGATAGGGATCTGAAAGAGCCACTTCGGCTCAAGGAGATTTGAACGATCTTGTGAGCAGATCTCGGCATGCAGGTTGGGGGTCTACAATCACACGCTCAGGCGATTATCCAGGTGTCAGGTTCTACAGAAGACACAAATCATCTCATGGTTTACTAGTTACAGAATGTGTGATAGGAAAATAAGCAGAGGTCAAGGATGGACGCCAGACGCAGAGACCAGATGGAATTTACGGGAATACATCGGACAATCACATAGGTCTCATGGTTTCAGATTTTAGTGTTGTGCATGATATGTTGAGCTCAGACATAGAGGTCACATAGTTTAGACAGCTAATGGCAGAATGGAGAATGAACCCACTCAGATGCAACTATCCATGGAAAGAATGGGAAGCGAACCCCCAACACGGGTCATTTCCTGGGTTAAATTGCATGCACCTGGGTCAACACATGTCGCCCATGAACCTGCATGCATTCCATCAGCATGCATTCCTCCCCAGAAACTTAGGACAAAACATAGATTTCACATGGCTTTTTGGAATAATATTAAAATATTATTACCAAGGAATTAAGCCCCTAGGCTCAACACTTAGCCTCTCTTCTCAACCTTCCGGCCCCCAATCCCTTACCCACTCTATGGAAGCTTAGTCCCCCATCACTCATTCATCATGGGTGGTTTGCACACAGTGGTGTTTATATTTTTATTAATGTTCTGCATGATTACATATACAAAAAAAGGCTCCTGGCCTTAACACTTAGTCTCTCCAGCCTAATAACACATAATCCCACCAGCTTATATAAACCTATCTCACCAGTCTATAAAACATAATTACAATTCATAGTGCAAGATTTATACTTCATAGACATGATTTACAACAGGGCTCGGCCTTGGGGACATTACAATCCCCTCACCTTATTTTTGCGCTATCCTCGGTGCAACTTTACACTCCATCTACAAGCTTTTCAAAATTTTCAAAAAGATGCGGGTACTCTGCCCGCATAACATTTTCATGCTCCCATGTCGCATCCTCAGGACTATACCAGGTCCACTGGACCTTTACAAGCCCTATAGCTCGATTCCGGAGCTGTTTGTTTTTCCTGTCCAATATGCGCACAGGATGCACTTGTAGGACACCTTCTTGTTCCACCTGAATCACATTCCAATCGATAACATGATTAGCATCTGATATATATTTCTTAGGAAATGAAACATGAAACACATTATGTACAGTCATAGATGCAGGTAATGCAAGCATATATGCAATTGGCCCAATCCTTTCCAAGATTTCAAATGGCCCACAAAATCTGGCTACCAACTTGGTGCAACTTCTCAGCTTCAGGGAACTCTTGTTAGCTTTCACTTTCAGGAAAACATGATCACCCACTTTGAACTCTCTGTGGGTTATGTTCTTATCAACATAACTTTTCTTCTTGTCCTTGGCAACTTTCAAATTCTACTTAATTTTTATCATTTGGTCCTCCACCTCCTTGAGCAACTCTGGCCCAACTACTGTTCTATTAGCTGGATTGTCCCAGCTCACTAGAGTATTGCACTTTCTTCCATAAAGTGATTCAAATAGGCTCATCTTCAATGATGCATGATACCCATTATTATAGGTGAATTCTACCAAGTGCAGGTAGTCTTCCCATCTTGATGGTTTTTCCATCACATACATTCTCAGTATGTCTTCTATTACTATGTTCACCCTCTCTGTCTGTCCATCAGACTTAGGATGATAAGATGTACTAAAGTTCAGATTCATTCTGAATCCTTTGAACAATCCTTTCCATAAATTCGAGGTGAATTTTGGGTCTCTATCAGACACAATCATTTTAGGAATTTTGTGCAATCGTGCCACTTCCTTTAGGAAAATATCAACAATATCTTCTTCCTTGTGAGCAGTTTTCAGTGGAATAAAATGAGCAGCTTTTGTAATCTTTTCCACCACTACCATGATCGAATCATGCATCTTGGCTGTTCTAGGCAATCTTGTAATAAAATCCATCGTTACTACTTCCCACTTCCACTCAGGAATGGGTAAAGGTTGCAGCAACCCTGTTGGGTGCCTATGCTCACCTTTAAATTTTTGGCACTCCATACATCTGGTAATGTATTCAGTGATCTCTCTCTTCATACTCGGCCAAAAGTAATGGCTCTTGACCACTATTGTTGTTTCTGATATCCAGGGTGCCCTGCATAAGGCACATTATGCATCTCCTACAAAATCATTTGTTTCAAGCACTGGACATTGGGTACAAAAATTATGTTCTTGTACAATAGTATTCCATCTATTTCCAATTTATAAATTTCCATCTTCTGTGGCATCTTACCCTGCTATAGCTTGGCTACCAATTCTCTATACTGCAGATCTACATTTGCAGCCTCCATAATTCTGCTTTTAATATCATTCTGATACATGCTAATGGTTGTAGCATGTAATTCATGCACCCTCCTGCTGAGTGCATCAGCCACTTTACTCTCCTTTCCTTTGATATGCTTGATCTCAAAGTCGTACTCACACAGAAATTGCAGCCACCTACTTTGTTAGCATTTAAGGTTGGCTGATCAAACAAATATTTCAGACCGTTGTGGTTTGTTCTCAATTCAAATCTCCTTCCCATGAGGTAATGTCTCCATTTCCTCAAAGCGTGAACGATCGCTGCCAACTCCAAATCATGAGTGGCATAATTATTTTCGTGCTCTTTCATCTTCCCGGACTCATAACATATTACAAATCCATTCTGAATGAGAACTCCTCCTAACCCTTCTTTACACACATCTGTGCACACCATGAAATCCACATTTGGATCTGCAATCCTCAATATTGGAGCGCTGGTTAACAGTTGCTTCAATCGCTGGAAACTTTTCTCACACTCTTCAATCCACTAAAACTTTTCCTCCTTCATTTGAAAGGAAGTGATAGGGTGAGCTATCTTTGAGAACCCAGTGATAAACCTTCTATAATAGCCTGCTAGACCCATAAAGGATCTAACTTCTGCAACATTCCTTGGCACTAAACATTCTATGATGGCCTCAACCTTCTCAGGATCCACAGTGATCCCTTCTTCTGAAATAATGTGCCCCAAGTAATGGATCTGCCTTTGATAAAACAAGCATTTGCTCAACTTGGCATACAGCTGGTGTCCTCTCAACACTTGCAGCACCATCCTTAGGTGTTGTTCATGCTCTTCCTCTGACTTGGAATACACCAAAATGTTATCTAGGAAGACTATGACAAACTTGTCTAGATAGTCCTTGAAAATAACCTTCATCAAGCACATAAAAACAACATGTGCGTTCGACAGCCCAAACGGTACCACTGTGAACTTGTAATGACCATACCTTGTTCTAAAGGTGGTCTTGTTGATGTCTTCTTCCTTTATTCTTACCTGTTGATATCCCAATATGAGAACTATATTTGAAAACATTTTTGCACCTTTCAACTGATCGAAAAGATCATCGATCCTCGGCAAAGGATACTTGTTCTTGATAGTTACTTTGTTTAGCTATTTGAAATCAATGCATAGCCTCAACATCCCGTCCTTCTTCTTCACGAAAAAGATTGAGGCACCCCAAGGTGACATGCTTGGGTGAATGTACCCATTCTTTAGAAGCTCTTCAAGATGCAATTGCAACTCTTTCATCTCTGGTGTACTCATTCTATAAGGAGCTTTCGACACTAGAGCTACTCCAGGCATCAAATTTATAGAGAAATCAAAATCTCTCTTCAGAGGTAGTCTGGGTACCTCTTGAAATATGTCTTCAAACTCTGTTAGTACCGCATGGTCTCCAATATTTTAGACTTCATCTCCGGATGCTTCCTCCACACGGGCTGCAAACAATTGACAACCTTTTTTGTAGCACTTCTTCAGCTGCATTGCTGAGATTTCTCTAACAGTAACAGCTCTAGGAATTCCTTGGACTATTTTCCGATTCCCCTCCTCATCCAGGCATGTAAATTCTTTGTTATGATAGTCTAGGAGGGCATGGTGTTGGTCCAACAAGTCCATCCCAATTAAACAATCATAAGAGCCTAAAGGCAAAATATTCAATTCAGCCTTCATGCTCAATCCCTTCATGTCCATCGGGCAGGACTTAACCAAATCAGTGACTTTCCTCTTGGTTCTTGTAGCCAACTACACTAACCAAGACTTTTCATGTTTGTTTCTTGATAAATGACAACTTTCCACCACTTTAGGGTCCACATAACTATGGCTAGCCCCTGAATCAATTAAAATAATAAATGGTTGGTTGTTAATCATACCTTCCACTTCAATCATTTGTGACTGAAATTCAGCTTTCTTGTTGTCCAGGGCCACATAGATCCTTGGCATTCTACTGCCCATGTCCTCCATTGTTTCAACTTGTTGAACATTATGGACAACTCTTGCTTTGCCATTTTTATGAGGATAATCTCTATACTTGTGGTTCTCTTTACAGCCCCAACACTGAATGGGCATCTATCTTAGCCTTTGTTCTCCCACTTCATTCATTCTCGACTCTCTAAATGATGGATGTTCTTGAGGACTATTTCCAAAAAAGGGTGGTTTATTTCCCTTCTGCCTCTATTCTTTCTTAAACTTCTTCTGGTCAACCCAAGCCTTCTGAAAGGTAGGCTTTTATCTTTGTTGTTCATATAAGAATTTCACTCTTCTTATTGTTTCTTCCATAGTCTTAGGATCATCATACTGAATCTTTTCACCAATGGGAGGTGGTAGTCCACTTAGATACCTCTGAATCTTGACAGCCTCATCTTTGATGAATGGAACATACTTCAGTAATTCCAAAAACCTTCGTTTGTATTCATCAATGGTCATGCTGCCAAGCTTGAGTTCAAAGAACTCCTTCATCTTTCTATCATAGTATCTTTTAGTCAGGTATTTCCTTTCAAAATACCTCTTGAATTCCTTCCATGTGATATCTTTCTCTCTAACGTGCTGCACCTGCACAAGCTGATCCCACCACATGGATGCTTTTCCTTTTAGTTGATACATCGCAATTCTTATTTCTGCATGAGAGGAATAATTATGCAGTTGGAAATATTTCCTCATGCCAAGCAACCATGTTTCATCATCTTCCTCCTTCTTATGTTCTCCATCAAACGTAGGAGGCTTAATCTTATTCATATCCCCTTTCAATTCATCCACTCCAGATCTTCGGTGTTTTCTAGTAAGGGATGAGCTTGAACTACTATGTGCTTCCCTACTAGAATTCTTTGGGGAGTGACGACGATGTATGCTAACACTCCTTGATCTTCTTTTCCTCTCAGGGGTCCTGTGACTCTCTATATTTCTTGAGTCACTCTCATTTTCCAATTTCTTTTCTATTCTTTCTAGACTCTTCAACATCCTTAAGTTGAATTGACACTGCCTATCCCTAACTCTCATGAGATTTCAGCTATCGACTCGGTCAACCTGGGCATCTTTCTGCAATCTTTCAATGATTTTCATCATATGTCCTTCCTTATCCAATTATCTTGTGTGCCCATTGGAGTTCAATCCTTCGACTCCCAAGTTGACATCCCTTCCTTCTCTTTTGTTCTCTGAATTGGAGGCAATCAACACCTCTTCCATTTCTTTGCACTTCATGGAAATTCTAATCAGTTCTGGCACTCGTCAAACTTCTGTAATCACAACGTGCAGACAACCAAAATTTGTTAGGCCATCTCTTCTTAACAAATTCCACACATTCAAAACCAATCCGAATAAGAAAACGTTTTGATTTCACGAATTTTTCGAGCTCTTCCTGGCTTTGTAATTTTCAGGTGATAGCTCCCGTTTCCTTAGTCCCTAACCCATGCGATCATAGGTCATTACCAAATTCTAAACTATTAGGTGCTACAAGGCTCTCCAAATGAACTTTGGGTTTCAGGATTTCGGGGTTTCAAGGTTTCGGGTTTTGGGGTTTTGGCCCCAGAGGTTCTCGCACTCGCTTCCCTCTCCAACTCCTGACTTCCAAAAATTTGATTTCCTTACCCTCCAGGCTCACAACTAAACTTTCGCCCACCAAGGTAGTGACACATGGTGTCCTTAAGAAGGTCCACCTCACTCCCAGTGATGTCAGGAGGCCCCACTACATTCACTTTTCATTTCAGAGTTTCGGGCATCAAGAGGTCGTGCACCTACTCATCTCAAACTTTCATTTTCTGAAATTATGAAATTATGGTCTATTCCTCTACTTGATCCAACAGTCAAGTTTCTCTCCTATGATCTATGGTGTAGATCGTTTTGGGATTTTGGGGTTTCAGGGATTTCGAGGTCACTTCAATCCCTGAATTCCGATATGGAAATTCATGTATGATGTCAATGGCTGTGAGCCTCCCCTGATCCAATGGATCTTCCTGGAAGCGCTCTATCGTCCGATTCTACCATTTTTAATCCCTTTCATGATTCAGGACTTGGAGTGACCAAGAATTTGTCCTGCGCTCCAAGTTCACGATCCCTGAATTCACGAAATTATCCAACGGTCTTGATTCCCCACGATCTGATGACTCAGATCTCATCGACATTTCGTGTATTGGGATTTCATGTGCCATGAGGTTGAAAGATTTTCCACCTTCGTCCTCCCTATTCCCAAAATGTCGATTTCTTCCTGGACAATTAACGGTCTAGATCTCTCTTTAGATTGATGGTTGTGATCCAATCATGAATTCACGTCTTGTGAATTCTCACAAACTCACCCTTAGACCATTTCAGGTAACGATTCAGTGAAAGGTTGATCGCTCGCCACGCGTCCTTTCTGATGGACGGTCCTGACGAAATTGGGATTTCATGTATCATGATTTCCACACTCCTGTGCAAATCCAAAGGGTTTTAAACCTTGTGCATGTTCTCCATATCTAACGGTTGTGATGGTTCTCCTTTCCTCCCGAACAGACCCTATAGCTCCAACACTTCTGGTGTGGATTTCTCTCTCTCCCTGTGGCCATATACCACACCGATTGTAGTTTTATAATACCTCTACACCTCCTGAGCTTGGTAACATGGTCAAGTAGTCCATTGACACTCAGAAACATTCTGAGGTCTAAAATTAGTGCTCCAGACACAATTTCTTCTCAAAACCTCAGTCCAAAGACCACTTATCCGGCCCATCCAGGCTCAACGTTGAAACTAGGCTCTGATACCAAACTATAATGCCCCCAGCCATCATCCCACTAGTCGGGAAAACGTTACTACTATGCAGAACAACATCATTCTCATACTTAATTAATAACATGCATTTAAATCAAATTAAACACATTTAACTCAGAGTAAACACAATATTACTGCTAACATAAATAATCCCTAGCATTAACAATAATTCATATGCACAATAGAATACATGATACATATAAGCATCATAGGCATGAAAAACATAATATTAAGCATAAGTTGATACTTATCTTTGAAACCGTGGTAATTCCAACAACTACATGCAGGCCTTCCATGAACCTCCCAGCCTTAGACCATGTTTCTCATCACTCTCAACAGTAGGTCACCCTCGAGCTGGGACTAATATCCATCCAAGGCAAGGAATCCTAGTCTAGGTTGAGGTTACAGGGAAAACTACACAGAATAACCGGAAGGATTCTTCCCAGGATGCCTTATTACGCCCACTACTAATAGACTCTCATTCCCCACATGCCTGTTCCACCCTAGAGTATACACCTTCACAAGAACAGTCCATCGATGCTTCACCTCCCTCTCTAGGCCTCGACAACAGGCTGGATCAGGAATTCTCAGAGCTCTGAAGCTGGTGCTAGACTCTCTCTGGGAGAAAATCACTTCCCAACAGAGTCTCTCACCTGGAGAGAGTCGCTCATAGGCCTAACAACCTTCTTCTTCTACCACACCCTTCGACACAATTCGAACCAGGCAAGGGAAACTGCAACAATATCAAGCACTCAATTGATGCCAGGATGACGACCACAACAAAAAACGACATAGTCCCACAAGTGGCAATGCCCATATGCTAAAACACAACACGCTCAGGTGATTATCCAGGTGTCGGGTTCTACAGAAGACACAAATCGGTTGACAGTTTGCCAGTTACAGGATGCGTAATAGGAAATTATGTAGAGGTCGAGGATGGAGGCCAAACACATAGACCAGACAGAATTTACGGCAATACACCAGACAATCACAAAGGTCTCATGGTTTCGGTTTTTAGTGTTGTGTGTGATATGCCAAGCTCAGACACAAAGGTCACATATTTTAGACAACCAATGGCAGAATGGAGAACGAACCCACTCAGACACAACCGTATGTGGAAAGAATGGGAAGTGAACCCCCAACACGGTTCATTTCCTGGGTTAAATCGCAAGCTCCTGGGTCGACACATGTCGCCCATGAAGCTGCATGCATTCCATCAGCATGCGTTCCTCCCCAGGAACTTAGGACAAAACATAGATTTCACATGGATTTTTTGAATAATATTAAAATATTATTCCCAAGGACTTAAGCCCCTAGGCTCAACACTTAGCCTCTCTTCCCAACCTTCCAGCCCCCAATCCCGTAATCACTCTGTGGAAGCTTAGTCCCCCATCACTCATTCATCGTGATCGGTCTGCGCACAACGACGTTCATATTTTTATTAATGTTCTGCATGATTGCATATACAAAAGCAGGCTCTCGGCCTTAACACTTAGGCTCTCCGGCATAATAACACATAAGCCCACCGACTTATATAAACTTGCCTCACCAGCCTATAAAACATAATTACAATTCATAATGAAAGTTTTATACTTCATAGACATGGTTTACAACAGGGCTCAGCCTTGGGGACATTACAAAATTAACACTAATGAAATTAACCAAAGATTTATATAATATGTCATACATAAATAATTTTCATACCTTGACGATTTCTAATATATTCCAACTTCCATAGGCAAGGTGTCATTCTTCGTGGTTTTTTCCATTCTCTTCTTTACCATTGAATTTTTCTTTGTCTGTAGTTTGATAAATATGGTTCTTAGGCAGAAAGTGCCTATACTCATCAAACACTTCCTTTCCTAAACTCCTTGAACGATGAGATTTTATCCTGGGACCACAAACTAGGCATGCAAATTTACCTTTTGTTTGAAGACCTACAAGATATATGAATTAATGTAGATAATTAGAGTTACAATTTAAAATAATGCATGATATTTTCAATAAATATATATAATATTAAATCACAAAATAAAGTAACAATATACCAAAAAAAAGATTTTACCCGGGAGCATCATGAATTTTCCATGATAGTATTCCATGGAATTGAAATCATTTTTTCCCTATTGATCTAGAGATGTCATACATAGTGACGCCATCCCATAACTTGAACAACTCATCGATAAGAGGCTCAATATATGCGTTCATATCTTTAACCTAGTACTTACCTAATTGGTTCAACATACTACATGATTAATTATACTTATCTAGATGTCATTATATATAAAAGGCATAATTACCATGCACGAAACAAAGAAATAAAATATTTTGTCCTACTTTAAAGAAATTAAAAGATAAATAAATACATGGAACAATCATTGCCAACATTGTGTGCTCTCTCTTGATCGACATCAAAGGAGGAAGGTTATTGTTTATAACAAAAATAGGCCACACTAAGTATGTAGAATGAATCTCTCCAAATGGATTGACACAATCAGCTGCCAATGAAAGTCTAACATTACAAGGTTCTTCTTTAAAAATTGGCCACTTTTATTCGATGTAATTCAATGCAGAACCATCTGCAGGCATTCGAATAACAATGTATTCACTTTTTTTCTTTGCATGGAAATCCATAAACTGTGCTATACTTTGGCACCTGAACAACCACTGGAAACGTGGAATTATTGGAATATAAAGAAGAACTTTGTGAGGCACCTTCTTTCACGCTTTATCGATTCGATATATACTTATTTCACATTGTGGGAATTCATTTTCTAATGCATATTGTCCATACTATATGATATGATCATTAGTACATGCATCAATAGCCTGATACTCCATTCCAATTTTTTTCATAATCATGGATATTTCTCGATATGTGCATGGAAAAATATTTGACATCGGTAATATAAATTCACCTAACAATCTACAAAATTCAAAATAATAAGTCAATGTAAACAATATTAATCATCAATATCGCATCCATACTTTACAAATTAGAAAACAATAACAATATAGGAAAATATTAAACCTTTTAAGTATTTATGAACATGCAGGCATAAACAATTAACAAATTAAATACCTTAGTATCTGTGTGAGGCATGTGTTTGATAAACCATTCAAAACCTTCAAGTTCACCAACAACAATATAGCATATAAAATATTTGTTGTCAAGCCTTCATAAAGAGGTTGACGTGACTTCTCGATTAAAGGATCAACATCATGAATATCATCTTGGTTGTCCTCGTCCATTGGAGCAAATGTTTTTTGGATAAATCTATGTATCTCATATTCTTGATTTGTATCACTAATGTTATCTCCATCCATATCATCATTAATAACTTGATCAACAGCTTCAATATTTTGATCTCAAAGTTCATCACCCTGTAAAGGAGTATTTCTACTACTACTTGGCAAATAACTCTCTGGAGGTCGACATTTTGGGGGCATCGTCTATATATTTAAAAACAATGTAGAAAAGTTATTGTATATAGAAGATATAAAAAAAACGATAAGAAATATTACTAAAATTCATGACATGATGACTATTACAGAGGATACATTAAATATTGAATCCTCTTACCAATGGACGATATTCATAACCCCATTTGGCATGCCCCTTCTACCTACAATGTCTTTCATTTGTTGTTATTAAAATTCTTCTTCTTTGCAATCCCCTGCAATCATAGCAAGGGAAATAACATTTTCCACTGCCCCTCACCTCTAATGTCGCCCTTAACTGAGCAAGCTTCCTGTCATTTTTGTTCATAGTGACAAATCCTTGTTCTGACAAGTAATTGTCTTACCTACACAGTAAGTAATTGTCATACCGAACAGTAAGTTGTCAATTTTTTGTATTTTAGCTACTCCTTCATGATATTTTAGCTACTCCTTTCGATTATGATATGTTTATTTACAGTGACCTACAATTCTCACAATTATTTTTTCTAAGACATTTTGACATGCTTTTTTTTATTATTATCGATTAACTATTAAGATTGATATGCCTCAATTTATACTTTAGAGTAGTGTGTATTGAATCACAGTACTCTAACCTACTATAATAAATAAAAAAACATAATAACCTTGCAAGTTCAAAATCCGAGCTATGTAGATCGAGAATTGGATTTGTTCAACCGGTGGGTGACGAAAAAAATAAATAGCTCAAACAAAAGCCATGAACATTATCGCAACTATAGAAAATTTGTCGCAAAGTCTCTTAAAGTCAAGTATATATAGATTGACTATCGTCGATATAGCGACGAAAATGCCTGAGTTGACCCGCAAAAAGTCAACTATCCATTGCACGTTACATGTGTTAGAAGATGTCTTTTAGGTAGGCAATAATCGTCACTATAGCGCCGACCTTTCGTGGCAATAGTGATGAAAATCCCACCCAATTTAAATAATAATAATAATAATAATAATGGAAACGTGGAAAAAGTTCGTGGAATAATCTGCCCATAAGTAGTAATGGATAGTTATTCAGTCTAAATTTGGTTTTATTATCTTAAAATTGTGCTCATAGTTATAAAGGACACCTTTGATTTTAAAATCCTACACCTATTTTTAGCAAACTAAGGCTCCCATCTAAAATGGATCTTATTTATTCTAACAATCTTATGTCCATAGCTAAATGATGAAGGGATGGAGTCACATGCGAGCTATTTAATTGTATATATGGAATAATGATGACCATGTTGTGCTAACCATTGGAAAATGAACTCAGAGTGTAATTTGGTTAGCCATAAATCTTCCCCTGCAGGCTCAAGAATCACATACTATGCAAACAATTCTAGACTTGACCATCACACTACCATGCAACTCTATGGTGATTAACATTCTTGTTGGAAACAAAAGAAGGCACACTCATATTGCTTGCAAGGGATGGTAAATAAACTTGTCATGTTGATCTTGAACAAAAAATTCCTTGCAAGGGATGGTAAATAAACTTGTCATTTTGAGCTTGAACAATAAATTACTTGCAGGATATGGTAAATAAACTTGTCATGTTGAGCTTGAACAATAAACTGCTTGACTTTAAAAGAAAAGAAAATACAAAAAAAGTGTTATTAATGGAAAATATTGAGATATTGCAATTGTGGTTAATGTCGTAGATATATCTGAAAACTTTGGTATGTGCTTATTGGTTATACACACCTGAAATTAATTCAGGTTCACACAGACATTCACATGGCTGAGTTGCAAGGACAAAAACATGTTCTTCAACAGTAATTTAAATTGAATTTAACCTCTTTGTAAAAATATGATCTAAAAAACAAACCTAAAGCAGAGGCTATTTATGATCTCTAGAATAAGAATTGGTTGCATATCACAATTGTAAACAATTAGGAATATATGATCCATATAAAATGGGTGATTATAGTCAACATATGTGAAAATAAAATAGTTTCCATTAACAGGATAATGTTTATATAATCTCCTTACAGGATAAGAGTGGTAATAGAACTGTTTGTGAAATTGTTGTCATTATTTGTAGAACCATAAAAACTGAAGATAACAAAAAAATTGCCAGGAAAACATGAACACAATATGCTATACTCAACTCCATCCTTCACAAGAAAGTCTCAAAATGAGAATGAAAAAAAAATGACAGAAATTATCTAATGGTTTGTAAATAATATTTTGGTTACATATTTGGATTATATAAACTAAATACCTTCCTTGTCTGGATATAATAGAGCTCAACTTGTTATATTTATTCACTTGCTACAATTGAACTTGCTTCATGCTAACATAATGTCGCATCTTTGAAATTTTAGCCCACGCATTGTAGAGCAATTTTTGTGAGAAAAAATAAAAATATTAGTTGTGCTTGATACTCATAAGAAACAACCTAACCGATTAAAAATAATAGCATGGAAAAGTACTCAATCCATAACAATGAAAGCATACATTATGATCCATTTCCATATACAACCCCAATCCCGAGCTAGGGTTTCGAAATTGCTCAAATATTTCTTTTTCAAATACTCAGAAATTCCAAGAAATTCATATAGTTTAATGATGCTAAATCTAATTCCAAGTCGAAGTCAATCGCAGAACTCTAACTCAGAACATTCCCAAAGAGGAGTCACTAATGAACATCATGTTTGATTAGGTATTCGATCAAGTAGGATTAGTTAGAAGGTATGTTACTCTCTCAGGATCTTTTCTGGAGAGACTTACTGCTTCCCTTTCTTCCTCGTTCAATAGAATGGCCTTCCATGAGTTAGGGTTTCAAAATTTTGTCATTAAATGCACATGTGCAAAGACCTCTCACCCTCCCACCCCCCTAAAATACCTATATTCTTCTAAACTATTAAAAAAACCCATCACTCCCTTAATATTAGCCAATATATTTCTTAACCATTTCATTGATTTTTCCACTCCCAATATGAAAGGACATGATATCATATTGGTTTCCTAGTAAATACCATGTGCTCCAAGGGAAGATTGATTGCTTATCTTTGTTTTTTAGTAGGTTTAGGACTAGTAAAATTATAGTCCACCAACAATTAATCTCCAATAAACAAATTTTGAATTGTAGCTACACAAACATATAATTTTGTAATCCTAGAGATGAACCTTTGGAAAGTGTTGTTTCGATGAAAATATCCCAAGAAACTTGGCGCCACTATATAGTTCCATACAATTGATCCACATATAATACATAGTGTTGCATCTAGTGTATTCCCTACTTTAAGAGAGGTCTCTCATATTTTGACTATAGTTTCATGATTTCCCCTTCTAAAATCCTAGGAGCAAACTTAGGCCTATATATCATGTCACATGTGCACATTCCTTATTGTGAGCGGCCACAACAATACCTTTTGTGGATCACATTATAGATGAAATGATTATGACAAATTGGCATCATACAAATATTCCATGTTTATCTACAATATGTGCTTGAATCCATTAGGATACTTAATGATTATGTATATGTAGATGGTTGTCCATGCATATGTAGGAGAACTGAAAGATTCATTAAAAACTGACGGCAACCGCATTCTTACCCCTTATCAGGGATATTCCTTACCCACATTTCTTTCCACGCGACCCTCCTTCTTTGATCTATCGGAGGATCAGAACTTCGCGGCTCACGAATTCACTGTCTATTCTTTGGGTTCTCGAACCCCTGAGACCCGATGCACCGATCAACGCGGACTTTCTCTCCGCTATTGGGACTTCACTTTATCGCATTCTCACCCCTCTCAATGCCAATCGATTGGCTTCCCAGACTTCGATACATGAGACCCCGAAACATCGAACTCACGACCTCGCTCCCTCGGAACCTCGCTACTCGTGAGATCAACTGATTCCTTCCTCGACTTTTGAGGCCCAAGACGCCGATATCTCGCGTCACCTGCCACATCACCCCACTGTGGCCCACACTATCCATGCGATCGTCGGGACTTCGCTTCTCGCCCTCTCGCTATCCCCATGGACAAATCTTTCGCTCCCTTCTCGCGAACTCTCGATATGCCGATCCACGAGTAGGAACCACGCTCCTCGTGCTCCTGATCGATGGCTCCTACCCTCCTGAGCTTCAAAATTTTCTCCACAACTGCACTGTAACTTCCTTCCTACAACTCCAAGAGATCCAACGATTCACTGAAACTCGCAGGTTCTCCACAGAGAATACCGACCATCCGTCCTTTCCAATTGAACTCCACGAAACGACGAGGCGCTCTTTCGCATAACTTGCCACTCTGCGCACAAACCTGCAACTTTCCTAGCAAGCCTTCCAAGCACGACTTATCTATATCCGCCTTCAATGAATTTGAAGGTATATCCTTCCTGAGCTTCTCTCATGACTTCTAAGTCTCTTCAAGAGAACTCCTTGCATGCACTCCTTGCGGTAAATCTTCAATACGCCTAAGTGTCAAAGTTTCGACTCTGCGCACTCCTGCAGCAGAATTCTTTCAACCTTCTTCTCAGAATCGCAACTATGAGACTTTGTCTAGCCTGCGCACGCCTTGCATGGCTTCGGTGCCAAATCTGCAATTCTGAGAAATTAGAACAAAAGTTCCCTCTATCTGAACCCTGCAGTCACGCACTCCTTGCAGACAATTCAACTACACTCCTTGCAGGAATTCTCTGGTTCCAGATAAAGAAACAATTGAAACTAACTTCTTGTTCTCACAGACTTCAAATTAACCATGAAATCACATACACAGCATATAAAAGCAAATGCATGACACGAAGCAAATAACCATGAGCATAACATCAATACACAGAGAAACAACACATAACCATGAGATTGAATCAAAGCTTTTCTATTAATTCAATGCCTGTACATGGGTGTTCTTCATACAATTCTTTGCTTGCTCTTCTGCTCTCTTGAATGAATAATCCCGAATAATGTTACAATGTACAAAGGAGGGTGTCTATATATGTTTTCCCTCTCGAACTCTAAAACTATCAAGTCTAGAATTAAATTCTATCTACCAGCATTAACTATTTTAAATGCCTCATCTACCTAAGGATGAGAGCTATCCGCTCAAGGTCCATTTACAATATACAAAGTGCACTTCATTAATCCTCACATTAATGTTTGGCGCAACAATATCAAAACATTCTCAAAATTTGTGCTAGCTTTGTCCAACTGTCTTCTGCTTTCGTGTTGGCTTGCTTGATGTGTTGTCGATGCTCCTGCATCATACTCCTCGGCTTGAAAATTTTCATGGGCTCCTGTCAATGAGCTCCTGCACGGTCTGTCCATGCTTCTGTATTATCGCTTCATTTTACCAGCTAGCATCTTCGACTGGGTGATTCTTCCATTTCACCAGGTACTCAAAATACTACTTCTGCCTGGTCTTCTTACCCACTCGCTTGTCCAGTATGCACTCCATTTGCAGCTTCTTTTCAACTGGCAATTGCTTCCTCCACTGGATCACTGGTTCCTCAGTTCCAGTTTCTACTTCTCCCGCCCTGTATGGGTATAAATCTGAAACATTAAATATCAAAGATATCCCGATGCCATCTGGAAACTCAATCTCATAAGCGTTCTCTCTGAATTTCTTCAGGACCTTGCATGGCCCGATTTTCTTCTTTTTTAGCTTATTATATGTCCCCCTTGGGAACCTTTCCTTCCTCAGATGTGCCAGAACTAGATCACCAACTTCGACCTGAAGCTGTCTTCGATGCTGATCTACTCTGTGTTTGTACTCCTGATTTGAATCTTGCAGTCTCTGCTTCACCTTGCTGTGAAGTTCCTTCATTGCTTCAGCTAACTCCTCTGTGCTCGCACTGCTAGTCGCAGCTTGTTCTGACTCCTTGAGTTCAGAAACTCCCCTCGGTTGTGTCCCATACACAATATGAAATGGAATTTTTCCTGTACTCCGATTCACAGAATCATTGTATGCAAACTCTGCCTGTGGCAATATGTTGTCCCAACTGCCATGGTGTTCCATCACCAAGCTCCTCAGCAAGTCTCCCAGACTCCTGTTGACCACCTTGGCCTATCCATCTGTCTACGAATGGTAAGCTGAACTAAATGCCAAGTTAGTCCCTAGCTTCTTCCATAGTGTCCTCCAAAAATGACCGATGAATTTCGTATCCCTGTCCGAGACTATGCTTTTCGGCAATCCATGAAGGCTAACAACCTCTTTGAAAAACAAGTTTGCGATGTGAGTCGCATCGCTAGTCTTCTGACACGGAATAAAATGTGCCATTTTTGAAAACCTGTCTACCACCACAAATATGGAATCAACCCCTCTCTGTGTCCTCGGCAGTCCTAATACAAAATCCATGCTGATTGCCTCCCATGGCCTCTCCGGTATGGGCAATGGTTGATAAAACCCTACATTCTGCTTCCGGCCCTTCAAATGTTGACAAATTCGACACCTGTCAATAAACCTCATTACATTTGCTCACATGGCTGGCCAAAAATACAATTCGCTTAGCTTTGCGAATGTTTTGTCATGGCCAAAATGACCTGCCAAGCCTCCGCTGTGTTTTTCCTTCACCAAGTTCTCCCTCATGGAGCAATTTGGAATACACAGTTGATTGCCTCTGAACAACAATCCCTCCTAGATCATATAATCTATCCATGGGCTTCGATCCCTGAGAACCGGATTCTCAGCTGCTTCGTACGCTTCTCCAAAATCTACATCTCTAGCATACATGTCCCTGAGATTTTCAAAACCCAATGTTTTGACTTGGAACTCCTACAATAGAAAACATTTCCTGCTCAAAGCATCAGCCACTTTGTTAGTAGTACCTGAAATGTGTTTGATCACAAATGTGAAATTCTGCATGTATTCTACCCATTTTGCATGTTTCTGATTCAACTTATCATGTTGACTCACAAACTGCAATGCATGATTATCACTGTACAATATAAACTCTTTTGAGATCAAGTAATGCCTCCACTTCTTTAATGCCTGTATGATAGCATAAAATTCTTTATCATACGTGGAGTATTTCAGCTTTGCTTCATCTAGCTTCTCACTGAAATAGGTGACTGGTCTGTCTTCTTGACTCAAGACCTCTCCTATGGCATATCCGCTTGCATCACACTTCACCTGAAATGTCTTCTTGAAGTCCGGCAACACCAACACTGGTTGCTCTGTGATCCTCCACTTCAACAAGTTAAAGCTCTCCTCAGCCTCTGCTGTCCAATGAAAAGACTTATGTCTCTTTTTCACTGTGTCCATCATCGCTGTGCTAATTCCACTGAAATTCCTAATGAATTTCCGGTAGAAACTAGCTAATCCATGGAAACTTCTCACCTCGAAAACGTTTCTCGGTGATGGCCAATTCTTGATCACTTCCACTTTTTCAGGATCCATCTTTAACTCATTCGCCGATATGAAAAAACCCAAGTAAATGAGCTCTGTCTTCATGAATGAGGACTTCTTCATATTAATCAATAGCTTCTCCTACTATAGCTTCCTCATCCCAATGGCCAAATGTTTCAAATGTCCAGCCTTCGTCTTACTAAAAATTAGTATATCATCCAGATATACGACGACAGATTTCTCGATGAATTCCCTCAGGACTTCATTCATCAGTCTCATGAATGTGCTCGACATGTTTTTCAAGCCAAATGGCATGACCAACCATTCGTACAAACCTTGATTTGTTTTGAATGTTGTTTTCCATTCATCACCTTCCCTCATGCGAATCTGGTGATATCTGCTTTTCAGATCAATCTTTGAAAAATAATTTTCCCCACTCAGGCAATCCATCAGATCATCCATTCTCGGTAGTGGAAATCTATACCTGATGGTAATTTTGTTGATCTCTCTTGAATCAGTTCACATTCTCCAGCCTCCATCCTTCTTCGGACTAAGCACTGTTGGAACAACACATGGACTCAGGCTTTCTCTGACCAATCCTTTGTCCAATAGCTCCTGTACTTGCCTCTTGACTTCCTCATTTTCTTGTGGCGTCAACCTATACGCAGCCTTATTCGGCAAACTAGCTCCTGGTATGAGGTCAATGTGATGACTCACACTCCTCATGGGTGGCAATGAATGAGGTAATTCATCCACTATGATGTCAACGAACTCTTCCAGCAGTTCCTGAATCTCATCTGGTAAGTCATCCACTCTTGTGCTAGTCAGGAAAATTCTCGGTTTCCTGACCACAAAGAATTGCGGATCTTTCTTCTTCTCCATTTCTATGAGAAGCTCCTTCCCACTCATGAGAATTATGGTGTTGCTTACTTCCGGCTTCACCTCCTCATCCTTTTTCGGAAGCAACCTGTGTGTTCTCCCATCCTTCTCCAAAGTGTATGTGTTCATTCTCCCGTCATGAACCACATTTCGGTCATATTGCCATGGTCTACCCAACAATACATGACATACATCCATGGGAATAACATCACATAAGACCTTATCCTTATATTCCCCCATCTTGAATTCAACTAAACATTGTTTAGTGACACTCACCTGATGTCCCTTCTGTAGCCACGAAACTTTGTATGGACTCGGGTGATCAGTTGTCTCCAGCTTCAGCTTTTCCACCATATCGGTTGAAACGAGATTATCTATGATTCCACTATCCACAATAACCTTTCACTTCCAGCCCTTGGTCTTGCATGTGGTTCTGAACAGTTGGGTCCTTTGAGTTGTGTCCTCCACCTCCTTCTCGGGTGTTAAGAGAACTTTGTGCACTGTCGGTGACCTCCCACTTCCGGTGTCTTCATTCTCAACATCATGCCTCTGCGCTTCAACGATGTGAGCTTCTCCTCCTTCTTTCTTCTTCTCTGGACACTCAAATGACTTGTGTCCATTCTTTCCACATGTGAAACATGTGATTACTCCACCTCAGCCTCTTCCTCTACCTCTGGTACAAGGAAAAGTGTTCGCATCAGCATAATCTCCTCTCTGATCAACCTGTGGTTGTCCTCGCTGTGAGGTTCCACCTCTTTCAATTTTACCCTGAGGTTTCTTCCATTCCTCCTTGGGCTTCTGAAACTTCTCCTGGGAAACTGCCTTGCCCCTGGGCTGACTTCTGCCTTGCCCTCGCTGGCTTTTCTTGCGGCTCAGCTTCTCCTCGGCTTTCAGAGCCATCTGGTAAGCATCCTCAACCGTTTTGATGGTTGTCATGCTTAATTCATCCTGAATGTCGTATCTCAGACCATTCAGGTATCTAGCAACCTTCTCATCATCGCTCTCCCAATGACCTGCTCGGATATTGAGCTTGTAGAATTCTTCGGTGTACTCTTTCACTGTCATCAACTTCTGTCTCAGGTTTTGCATCCTCCTGAATAGTGTGATCTGATGATCCCTTGGGATGAATTTTTCCTTCATCTTAGCAATCATTCGATCCCAACTTTTGATTTTCTGCCTGCCCTTGCAGTGTCTGTCAGCTTGTAGCTTGTCCCACCACAATGCTGCATGTCCTTTCAATTGTGTGACAGCATGTCTAACCTTCTTATCCTCTTTGATATCCTCATAATCGAAGTAGGTGTCAAGAGCTCTAATCCAGTCCAGCAACTCTTCTGCATCCAGGCTTCCTTCGTAGATCGGAATGTCCATTTTGGTCTTGGAACTCATCCTGGCGATGGCTTTGATCAATCGCTCAGTTGATGCATCCTCTGCTGTGACCTCTTCTTCATGTCTAGCTTCCTCTTCAACTTCGAAATCGATAAGATACCCTGCACCAACTCCGCGTCTCTGCGCTGTTTCCATTTCCTCGAGCCTTGCTCGGAGATCTCTCATCTATCTCTCCATTTCTGGATTTCCTTCCGGCCTACCTCTTCTTCTCACCTCCCTATCTTCAGGATCTGGTGACTGTCTTTCTCTTTTGGGCGGCATGGTGAATCCTGTCTTTCTCCCTGTTGCAAAAAACAAAGAGTAACTCCTCGCTCTGATACCACTTGACGACAACCGCACCCACTCGGAGCACGATCATACTCACCAGGACCTTCTCTTCTCTACGGTCGAAGAACGTCAAATGTTCTTCTTACCCCTTATCAGGGATCTTCCTTACCCATAGTTCTTTCCATGCGACCCTCCTTCTTTGATCTATCGAAGGATCAGAACTTCACGTCTCGCGAATTCACTGTCTATCCTTTGGGTTCTCGAACCCCCGAGACCCAATGCACCGATCAACATGGACTTTCTCTCCGTTGTCAGGACTTCGCTTTATCGTGTTCTTACCCCTCGCAATGTCAATTGCTTGGCTTACCAAAATTTGATACACGAGACCCCGAAACGCCGAACTCGCGACCTCGCTCCCTCGGAACCTCGCTACTCGCAAGATCAACTGATTCCTTCCTCAACTTCCGAGGCCCGAGACACCGATATATTGCATCACCTGCCACGTCACCCCGTTGTGGCCCACACTATCCACGCGATTGTCGGGACTTCGCTTCTCACCCTCTCGCAATCCCCATGGCCAAATCTTTCGCTCCCTTCTCGCGAACTCCCGATATACCGATCCACGAGTAGGAACTACGCTCCTCGTGCTCTCGATCGACGGCTCCTACCCTCCTGAGCTTCAAACTTTTCTCCACACCTGCATTGTAACTTCCTTCCTGCAACTCTGAGAGATCCAACGATTCACCGGAACTCGCAGGTTCTCCACGGAGAATACCGACCATCTGTCCTTTCCAATTGAAATCCACGAAACGACGAGGCGCTCTTTCGCAAAACTCACCACTCTTCGCACAAACCTGCAACTTTCCCAGCAAGCCTTCCAAGAATGAATTATCTATATCCTCCTTCGACGAATTCGAAGGTCTATCCTTCTTGAGCTTCTCTCATGACTTCTGAGTCTCTTCAAGAGAACTCCTTGCATGCACTCCTTGCGGTAAATCTTCAATACACCTAAGTGTCGAAGTTTCGACTCTGCGCACTCCTGCAGCAGTAGTCTTTCAACCTTTTGCTCAAAATCGCAACTCTGAGACTTCGTATAGCCTGCGCACGCCTTGCACGGCTTCGGTGCCAAATATGCACTTCTGAGAACTTAGAACAAAAGTTCCCTCTATCTGAACCCTACAGTCACACACTCCTTGCGGACAATTCAACTGCACTCCTTGCAGGAATTCTCTGGTTCCAGATAGAGAAACAATTGAAACTAACTTCTTGTTCTCACAGACTTCAAATTAACCATGAAATCACATACACAACATATAAAAGCAAATGCATGATAGGAAGCAAATAACCATGAGCATAACATCAATACACAGAGAAACAACACATAACCATGAGATTGAATCAAAGCTTTTCTATTAATTCAATGCCTGTACATGGGTGTTCTTCATACAATTCTCTGTTTGCTCTTCTGCTCTCCTGAATGAATAATCCCGAATAATGTTACAATGTACAAAGGAGGGTGTCTATATCCGTTTTCCCTCTCGAACTCTAAAACTATCAAATCTAGATTAAATTCTATCTACCAGCATTAACTATTTTAAATGCCTCATCTACCTAAGGACGAGAGCTATCCGCTCAAGGTCCATTTACAATATACAAAGTGCACTTCATTAATCCTCACATTAATGTTTGGCGCAACAATATCAAAGCGTTCTCAAAATTTGTGTTGGCATTGTCCAGCTGTCTTCTTCTTTCGTGCTAGCTTGCTTGATGTGTTGTCGATGCTCCTGCATCAAAAACTCAAGGAATTCACATAGAAGCACAAAGTGTTTATTTGTCAAGACAATTGATTACAAGGAAAGGTTCATGTCTAGGATTGCAACATTATATGTTTGTGTAATTGCAATCTAAAATTTGTTTGCTGGAGATGAGTTATTATTGGACTATAGTTTAGTAGGATTGAACCTACTTGAAAACAAAGACAAGTAGTTGGCCTTCGCTTATAGGTCTCAATGAAGAAGGCAATAACATGATTTTCTATAAATTTTGAACTTTAAAAGTTTGTGATGAGAATTTGTCTTGATGCAATATTGAAAGATTTAGTTTCTTCTAAATTTTTTTTTTTTTAATTATTATGTGCAACATTCTCATGGATAGTTTTTCAAATTAGTTATTCCATTGAATTTATTGTCATCTATTGATTCTAATTTTACAAATACAATGGATTTTTTTTTCATATTGTATCATTTTATACAATAGTATCCATAATGTGTATGTTTAGGATGACAGAAGTGATGATGAGCATGTTACTACACCTCTTCATTTCATCCCAATAAATTGTATTGGAGAGAGTAAAAGGCATATAGGCAAATTGATTCCTAGGAAGAGTATGGTGGGTTTTTGAATGTACCTCCTTCACAACATCCACTCCCTAATTTAAATAGAAAAGGGCATATAGGAAAACCACTTCCCAAGAAGAGTATGATGATTTTTTTTAATGTACCTCATTTGCAACATCCACTCCCTAATTTATTTTTATTGTGTTTGATATTGGGGAGTCAGGTGGAAATGATAGAAATTAACAATATGGGGCAAACAATGTGAATAAGAATAGTGGAGATGAGATAAACACCATACACCCATTTCAAATTGAATGTTACATGATGCTTTTGAGAGGGAATACATCAATTTCATTTGTGAACATGTAGAATATATGGATGGCGTTGTAGATTATGTCATTGAACTAGAACACTAAGTGCAAGATTCATAAACACCTCTTTTTATAGCAGCTAGCAAAAAAACGTTCCTAAGTTGATCGATGTTCTAATGCTTTTCAATTTGAAATAAACATATGGATGGTTAGGAAATAGATTTAGATATTTTATAAGGTATATATTATAGTGTTCTTTATGTGTTCTTAATATTTTCAACTTGTGATTTTTCAGTTAGTAGTTAATATTAGTTGCATTGAGCTTATTACAGGATAATTTTTTATTATCAAACAATGTACTTCCTATTAAATGCAAATATTTTATAAAATTGTTTATTAATTTGGGTGTTGATTACAACGCATGTCATGCACATTTAAAATATTGTATCCTATAAAAAGAATGACATAAAGTAAGTATGTGTGTCCAAAACGAAAATGAAGTCACTACCACTCTAATGTAAAGGGAAAAAATGTTGCATAAAACATATTTTACCACTTGCCCATAATTAAAATATTAAAACATATGTTTCTTTGTAAACCTTTAGCTAAATATATGGATTAACATGCATAAAATAGGACTAAATAATACATGTTGTGCATTCATACATATTCTAAGGTAATGAAGAGCATAGAGAATTTACATGGCCTAAAACATTTATACCCAGGTGATAAAGTATAAGACTTGGCTTAGTCATCAACGAAGTGGATCCATACTCTTTCTAGTCTAAAAATTATACAATTTGGCTCATTATTCTAATAACACCTCCTTTGATAGTTGTCTAGAAAGAGCATTTGATGTTGCCTCATATTGTTCCTGGAAATCATAAAGTTAGAAACATGTGTGTTTATTTGGAGTTGTTGATAGGAGAGACGATTTTCCTATAGAATGCCATTTAGATGTATGATATTTCATAGCCTATACCTAAAAGGTAATTTGTGATGTACAATGTTATCTATTGGATATTCCATGACCTTCCCAGGATCAGTGTATCCCTAAGTATACATTTTCTTTTGGAATAGTTTAAATCATTTCACCAATTATTCATTGGGGTTCATAAACAATTAATGCATCATGTCTATTTTCTTACTTTTGTGGTTCATGACTAAGGACCAAACAATTATTCTCTTGTCCATGATGTAGTGTGGAAATTTTTCAAGGTATTCTATAAATTTGCACAAGTGTTTCTATGAACGATAAAGGTTTTTTTTGTAGCTAGAAATCATTTGTATCAAATGAAGAAATTTTTTAATGAACAATTCAAGCTAAGACCCCCTCCTCATAGCATGGAACCAACATATTGGTCAAAGAAGATTGAATCTTGCATTGAATTAATTTGGGAGGATATGTTCAATGGAGACATATGTGATATTGATGATGATTTGCTTGACTTTAAAATTCCTCTAGATATCATGCCAAAAGGTATGAACATGGATTCAAAATTCTACGATCTCCCATATTGAAAATAACTTAAAGTGGCACATTTACAAGATACCAAGCATGTGGTCAAGAATGTGTCGGATTCATTGTGCAATGAATGCAAATGACCAAAAACAAAATAATGAATGCAAATGACCAAAACAATTATTTTCATGTACCATGGATATCATCGAAGGATGACTAAGAGCTTGTCAAGAAGGTGGTTCATACAATTAGAACACCAATAGGATACAGATCTTCATCGAGAAAATCATTCATTGTTGATGGTGACTTAAGAGGTCTCAAGACTCATGATCACCATAATTTGTTAAAGGTACATATTACTAATGTGGTTGTGATATAAATTAGTT
>JZKD02S1628374.1:1386792-1399759 GCA_000966675.3 Picea glauca | reverse complement strand
TTTTCCAGCAACACCTTCTTTTCCTCAACCATGTCTCTCACAAAGTGATACTGAACATCAATATGCTTTGTCTTAGAATGATAAGCTGGGTTCTTTGCCAGGAATATTGCACTCTAACTATCACAATCTAATATCACTGCTTGTTGTACCAACCCAATACCTCAACCCAATCTTTGTAACCATATTACTTCCTTGCTTGCATGAGTGATTTCCATGTATTCAACTTCTATAGTTGAGAGTGCCACTACAACATGTCTTTTTCTCATCCAACTGATTGCTCCTCCAAATAGGTTAAACACATACCCACTTGTAGATCTCCTACAATCCATATTTCCAGCCCAATCTGCATCAACAAAGCCATGTATGTCCACCACTCTATCCAATCCTGGTCTTCCTTGGTAGTGCAATCCATAATTGGTAGTGCCACGCAAATACCTGAAGACCCTATTTATTGTTGTCCAATGCTCCTTCCCTGGTTTTGACATATACCTGCTCAAAACTCCCACTACATGTGCAATTTCTGGTCTAGTACAAACCATTGCATACATCAAACTGCCAACTTCACTGGCATATGGAATATGGGACATGTCCTCTTCTTCTTCCTGTGTCTTGGGATAATGATCTAACTTTACACCTATAGGAATAGGGACCTTGACTGGTTTACTTCCATGCATATTAAACCTCTGCAATATTGTCTCAACATATTTTCTCTGATTCAACCAGAGTTTCCTGTTTGGATGATCTCTTTTAATTTCCATTCCTAGAATGAAGTTAGAAGCACCGAGATCCTTCATGTCAAATTTGGAGGATAGTTGCAATTTCACCTCCTTGATAACATCCATGTTATTTCCTACCAACAACATGTCATCACATACAACACTTCATAAATGAAGCGATTACCAACCTGCTTGGAATATACACAGTAATCAACCTTGCTTCTCACAAATCCCAATCCAAGGATGTATATGTCAAACTTTTGGTACCACATCCTAGCTGATTGCTTTAGACCATATAGTGAATTATTTAGCTTACATACCAGCTCTTTCTTTCCCTTCACTACAAAGCCTTCTGGCTACTTCATGTAGATTTCTTCTTCCATATCCCCATGTAGGAATGTTGTCTTCACATCCATCTGTTCCACTTCAAGATACAAAGAAACAACAATAGATAAAAGAAATCTAATAGAAGTTAACTTAGCAACAGGAGAAAAAATCTCACCAAAGTCAATTCCCTCTACCTAGGAATAACCTTTTGCTACTAACGGAGATTTGTATTTCTCCACTTTTCCTTCTGCATTAAACTTCTTCTTAAACAACCATTTTCTACCAACAAATTTTCTTCCAGCTGGTAACTCGACTATATCCCGTGACTCATTCTTATCCAAGGCATTCATTTCTTCATCCATGGCCTTCTTCCATAGTTTACTATCCTCTGAATTCACTGCTTCCCTGACAATTTTGGGACCATCATTAGTAACATATAAATCAAATTTGGAATGGAAATCAGGTGGACTATACCTTTATGGTTTCCTTTTATCTCTCACTGATCTCCTCAATACTAGGGTATGGGGTTCTTCTTCTTCTTTTTCTTCCTCTTCTTCAGATGATTCAGATTTTGCATCATCCAACTCAAGCTCTATTTTCTCAGTTTTGTCTTGCGTTGGTAGGAATTCCTGTTTGGACACATCTTTTACCTCTCTAAAAACAACATCTCGACTGTAAACAGTCTTCCTAGTTTCTGGGTTCCAAAGATTATAACCTTTCACACCATCTTTATAACCAATAAAGATACATTTTTCATCCTTTTTATCCATCTTACTCCTATTTTCCTTTGGAACATGTACATAAGCATTACAACCAAACACTCTAAGATGTTAAAGAGAGGGTTTCTTTTCAGACCATACCTCGAGTGGATTTTTATCATCCAACTCTAATGAAGGTTATCGATTAACTAGGTAACATGTTGTACCCACTGCCTCTACCCAAAATTCTTGTCCTAACCCAGCACCGCTAAGCATGCTCCTTTCTTTTTACATCAGTGTCATTTTCATCCTTTCTACAACTCCATTCTGTTGAGGAGTGTATGGAGTAGTCTTGTTCCTTTCTATACCACACTTCTTACAGAATTCTTCAAATTCATTTCTGCAGAATTCTCCACCATTATTTGTTCTCGATACCTTTATTTTCTTCTCTGTCTGATTTTCTACCAGAGCCTTAAACTCATTAAATTTATCAAATACCTCAGATTTCTTTCTAAGAAAATAAATCCATGTGTTCCTTGAAAAATCATCTATGAATGAAACATAATACACAGATTTACCTAGGGATGGAACACAAATAGGTCCAAACACATCACTGTGTATCAAATCTAAGATCCCCTTTGCTCTCGTAGCACCAGATGGGAATCTTACTCAATTATGTTTACCATATATGCAGTGTTCACAGAAATCAAAATCCAGAGTTCAATTAGACATACCTTCAACCATACCTTTACCGTGTAGTGTTCAAAGGCCCTTTTCTCCAATATGTCCCAGTCTTTGATGCCACAGGATGGTCTTCCTTTCTGGGATAGTATTGGTCTTGTCTCCTTCATTTCTCTACTCAGGGACAACAAAACTGTTACACCCATTAGTATAAGTGTTTCCCAACAACTTGTGTAGAGTTCCACACCGAACTCCCCTCATCAATACCATTTCTCCTTGTACCATATTTCATGTGTTCTTTCCAAATATAGTATCCACTCCTGCATCATCCAACTTGCTTATAGATATTAGGCTCCTGGCAAGTTTTGGAATGTGTAGAACCCCGGGGAGATTTCTAATCCTTCCATATTTTAGCAGCAACTTAACCCTTCCACGTCCCATTATTTTTGTTGTCGATTCATCTCCTGGGAATATATCACCACCATCATATTTTTCATATTCAGAGAACCACTCCCTGTGAGGAGTCATATGGTATGACGCACCTGATTCGATCAACCATACATCACGGTCTGCATGTGTACTTGTAGATGCTAGGTAAACATCACCTCCTTCTTCAATGGAGGTTTTCACCTCTTTGGAAGAGGTACTATCAGATCCCTTTGGTTTTTCAACCTTCTTAGACTTGCAATCTTTCTTATAATGCTTTGTTTTACCACACTTCCAACATTTACTCAAAGATTTTCCTGGAGACTTAGATCTACTTGTAGATTTAGATCTCCACCCCAAAGGCTTACTAGGATTCCTTTCTTGGGTATGACCTGTTACAAATAAAGAATATGTGCTATGACCATCCATTCTTTTCCACCTCATCTCTTCAGATAACAAGGATGCAACTACATCCTCATACTTCATTGTAGATTGAGTGGTACTACCTATTGCTACAACCAGATTATCCCAAGAGTTTGGAAAATAACATAACAAAGTAATACACTTATCTTCTTATGCAATCGTAATATTAACAGAGCCAAGTTGACTTACCAGAGTATTAAAGGCATTTAGTTGTTATGTCACAGAATCTCCATCTTCCATCCTAAGATGATACAACTTCTTTCGAAGAAACAAATTGTTTACTAGGGACTTTGATTGATACAAATTCCCTAAATTATCCCATAGTTCCTTGGCTATAGATTATCCTGAGACATTCAACAACACTGAATCTATCAAGAAGAGTCGAATAGTACTCCTTGCTCTTCTGTCCAACTTCTCCCAATCTTCCTTCGACATACCAGTAGGTGGTGTACTAGTAGTTTGGGCACTAGTAGGGTGTGTACCAGTCATCTGTGTGCCAGTAGGTTGCGTACTAGTAGGCTGTGTACTAGGATCCACAACGATCCATTGTTATTTGTCTACAAGAAGGTCCTCCATCTTCAACTTCCATAGATCAAAGTTTTTACCATTAAAATTCTCTATCTCGATTCTAGAAGAGCTCATCATTCCTCTTTTTGCACTCAAATCACCACTGCAAACACTCCCACTAAACCCATGTTTATCACATACCCAAGATAAACTTGATCTATCAAGACTGAGCCAAACCCTCAACAACAAAAGCATCCCTCTGAAGCCAAAACCTAGCTCTGATACCACATGTAAGTTTTAAACTTGTGAAATAAAGCAATGCATATAGATTCTTAAGAAAAATAGAATTTAATCAATGGCTCATACATAGAGTACACATAGATTTTATACCGGAAACCCTCAACCGGGAAAACCTTTCTTATATTCATTATATATCAAATTTCACCATTCACCATACAATATATACAATTTTTTTAGGTGTTCCGTAGATACCAAAACCCTAATCCCTTAATCCGGGATTAATCTAGTAAACCGCTAAAAATAGAAAAATTCGCAGAAAGACGCAGTTGTCGAATCTAACGTGCCCACACACACACATGCAAAGAATATAACACATAGCCAACAAAAGGTACATATTAATAATGTGGTTGTGATATAAATTAGTTTATAATTCTTAATTTACCCCCAATCCTTGTAATAGTATTACCATATCCTAATCATCTTGGGAAAACTTCTAGATTAAAACTGTGTGGAGTTTCTTAAACGTCCAACATTTCTAGTGGACACTCCACCCATCATCAGGGACATAAGAAGCTGATATGTTGTAAAAGAGTATTGGGTATGTAAATATGGAAAAAATGTTCGTTAACAATTTGAAAGTAGATGTTGGCATTAGGTAGGGATGTTGTTAAGAATAGATGAAAAGAATAATTAAAAATAATAAATTAATAATAGAGAATAATTAAAAATATCAAATTAAGTTAAATTAATAATAAAGTATTGAAAGTAATAATAAAGTAATAAATTAAATTAAATTATAATATTATTAAGGTATTATATTAAAATAAAGAATTAGAATAAAGTATTAAGTTAAAATGATTAGGTGTTAAAATAAAGGATACGTTGGAGTTGACGGGAGAGAAGGTAAAATACTTAAAAAGGGACAATGAGGACGAAGAGAGGAATAATATTAGATTAGAGAAATGGAATAATAGAGTAGAGAAAGGAGAAAGATAATAATGAAGAGAGAAATAATAAATTCAAGGGAGATTTAAGGAAGTTTAGGAGTTAGGTAAAGAGTAAAGAAAGAAAATATTAGAATAGAGAGAAGAATATATAAAGAGTGAAGGACGATAATATAAAGAGAAGAATATATAAAGTCCAGAGATGTTTAGATCATAGATCAGTTACGATAAAGGGCTAAAAAATATTAAACTAATAATAGAAATTTTTAGTTAATATTAAAGTATTAAAATAGATTAAATTAGAAAAATAATAAAGTATTAAATTTTGAAATAAAGTGTCAAATTAAAATAGTCAGGTGTTAAAATAAAGGAAAGGGTGGAGTTGAAGAGATTGGGGAAGAAAGTAATACAATCAATGAGGATGGACAATAGAAAGTACAATAATTAAGGAGGGAAATAAAAGTTAAATAGAAAGATAATATTGGATGAGAGAGAAAGGAAAAGGATAACCACTAAAGAGAGAGAAAAAAATAAAGAAAGAATATAAGAATAAGGGAGATTCAAGAAGTGTTTGAAAATGAATAAGGGGATATCATATTAGAAAAGAGAAAGGGATATATAGAGGCAATATAGATATTGAGATCACAAAGAGGTGAAAAAAATAAGTAAGAGATAAACTGGGGAGGAAACAATGGGATTAAGAGTTAGCAGGTTAAGAAAGGGGCAGAAAGAAACAAGGAACTTGTTTGGATAAAACAAAGGGGAGGGAGAGGATGGAGGGAAAACTCAAAGCCAGAGGTATAATGGTCAAGGTGATGAATGGTGGGTTTCCAAGAGTGGCTAAGTTTGTAGACATCTTCATAGTTAAAGTTGTTAGGATGGTTTTCGATTTCTAGGGCTTCTCGAATAAGACAGGAGGAGTAATGAGGGGTTGTGGATAAGATTTTTGTTTGGTTGAAGAAAATAATATTCTTGGATTTAAAATAGTGTTCGGTGATAGATTATTTCTATATTTTGTTATCAGTAGTATCATGTATACTCTCTTTAATACTAGCTTTGAAGGTTCTTCCAGTTTGGCCTATGTAAAATTTCCCACAGAAGCAAGGAATCTAGTAAACCATTGGGCCAAGCATCGGGTTAGATTTATCTTTATCAATTTTGAAAGTTGTATAAGGATTTTGGGGATTGAACAAAGGTTTGATACTATTATCATCCAATATTTTCACGATGTGATCGATGGTGGATAGGATGTAAGGAAGAGAGACGAGATCACGAGAAGGAGGGGAGGGAGAAGAGGTTTTAGGTTTTGGTTTGTTGGCTGAGTGGAAGGCTTGGTTAATTTGAGAGAGAGAGAGAGAATAGTAATTGGAAAAAGGGGCCTTGGTTAAATGGGCCTTTGACTTCGTAAGGAATCGAGGGTCGTAAATCTGTATGGCACGGGTAATCAATATTTTTAGGAAAAAATATTTTTTTTCTTGGTGATGGTGGGAACTAGCATTTAAATGGATACAAAATTAGCTATTCTTTGGAAACCACCATTCAATACCTTGACCATTATACCCTAGAGCAGTTAAAATAAGGATGGAAAATTGAAAGTACAATAATTAAAGAGGGAAATAAAAATTAAATAGAAGTAAAATATTGGAATAAAGAAAGGAAAAGGATAACCACTAAAGAGAGAGAGAAAAATAGAGAAAGAATATAAGGATAAGGGACATTCAAGAAGTAATTGAAAATGAATAAGAGGAGATTTTCTTAGAAAAGAGAAAAGGATATATAGAGGCAAGGGAGATATTGAGAGACCATAGCGGTTAAATTAGAAGTAAGGGATAAAATGGAGAGGAAACAATGGGATTAGGAGTTAGGAGGTCAAGAAAGGGGAAGAAAGAAACAAGGAACTTGTTTGGATAAAACAGGGGGGAGGGAGAGGATGGAGGGAAAACTCAAAGCTAGAGGTCTAATGGTCAAGGTGATGAGTGGTGGGTTTCCAAGAGTGGCTAACTTTGTATACATATTCACAATTAAAGTTGTTAGGATGTTTTTTGATTTCCAGGGATTCATGAATGAGACAGGAGGAGTAATGAGGGGTTGGGGATAATATTTTTGTTTGGTCAAAGAAAATAAGATTCTTTTATTGAAAAGAATGTTCGACGATAGTTGATTTCCATATTTGGTTATGGGTAGTATCATCTAGATGCTCTTTAATATTGTATTTGAAGGTTCTTCCAATTTGTCCTATGTAATATTTCCCACATGAGAAAGGAATCTGGTAAACCCCTGGGCCAAGCATTGGGTCAAATTTATCTTTAGTAGCTTTGAAAATTTCTTTAATGGTTTTGTAGGGCTTGAATATAGTTTGATATTCTTCTTATCCAAGAGTTTTTCGATGTGATCAGTGGTGCCTTCGATGTAAGGAAGGGAGAGGAGAGAACGAGGAGGAGAGGAGGGACAAGAGGTTTTATGTTTTGGTTTGTTAGATGAGAGGAAGGCTTGTTTAATTTGGGAGAAAGAGAGTAGCCATTGGACAAAAGGGATTTGTTTAAATGAGCCTTTTCTTCCATGAGAAATTGAGGGTTAGAAATATGGATGGCACAGGTAATCAAGGTTTTTAGGAAAACAAATTTTTGGGTTGGGTGTTGGTGGGAATGGACATTTAGATATTTGTCAATGTGAGTTTTCTTCCTGTAGACTTCGTGGGAAGGGGAGTCATCAGAAAGACATGAGATGGGAAAATCTAAGAAGGGGATCGAGTTGTCTTTTTGGGTTTCCATAGTGAATTGAATGTGGAGGGGAAGTCTATTAAAGTGATGGAAGAAAGAGACAAAGTTCGTATGGCCATGAGGCCAGATGAAAAATGTTTCATCTACGAAATGAAACCAACATTCGGGTTTGAGATGAAAGATGCTTAAGGAGAGAGATTCAAAATGTTCCATAAAAATATTATCCACCACTAGGGAAAGGGAGCATCCCATGGAAGTACGTTCAATTTGTTCATAGAAAACCCCCTTAAAGTTGAAGTAGGTAGAAGAGAGGCAAATTTTAATGAACTTAAGAGTTTCAAGGTTGAATAGTTTAAAGATAAGGGTTAGGGTTTATGAAACTGGAATTTTGGTGAACAAAGAGACAACATCAAAACTGACCATAAGGTCATCATCATGAAGGTGAAGATTCCTGGTTTTATGAATGAAATCTATGGAATATTTGATAAAAGAGGAGGTTTTTCCAAGAAAGGCTTGAATTTTGTCGACAAGAAATCGAGAAAGGGAATGAGTGGGGGATCCTATGGCGCTTATATACTTATGAAAGGAATATATTGTTTGTGAATTTTTTGTTTTCCATAGATCCTAAGGGTTTGGGAGTTAGGAGGAAGGAGATTCTTTTGGATGGAAGGATACTAAGAAGAATATTTGATGGATTTGGTGACCATGGTGGTAATGGAGTTAATAGGATTTTTAGCTAGAGTTTTATAGGTAGAGGAAGGAAGGAGGTCAAGAATTTTGGACTCATAAGAAAAGGATTTCATAATCATAATGGCATTTCCTTTATCAGATTTAAGGACAAGGATGGTAGGGTTATCATTAAGGTGATTAATAGAATTGAATTGTTCTTTAGTGAGGTTGGGTTTAGGAGGCCTAGATCGGTGAAGGATTCATCTGCATTCCTGACTAATTTCTTTAGCTTCATGATCCAAAAGCTGGTGGGTAATGGATTCAATAGAGAAAATAATATCCTCCATGGGGATGCATTTACATGCTAAGGAAAAATTAAACCCTTTATCAAGAAGTTGGAGGGTAGGAAGGTCTAATTTAAATGAGGAAAGGTTTATAATTGTCGATGGATTAGGACTTAGAGAAGGTGGCGGAGGGGATATTCGATTATTATTAATGGTAAGGATTTCAAGGGAGGGGGAAACAATAGAGATATTATTGGAGAGACAAAAGGGAGGATTTCCCATTTTTGGGAGGTGACAATTATTGGATATGGGGTGATAATGAACGTGGTTACATGGAGGCACCCTATGAGAATTAGGGTTTAAGGAGGGAGCACAGCCTGATAGGTCGATATCATGGATCAGGTCACTCGATGAGGGATGGAAGGTTATGTTAGGTTGTGCATAAGGCTAGATGTCAGGGGGAATTGGGATGCAGAAATATATAATATTGGAATTAGGGATAACCACTAAAGAGAGAGAAAAAATAGAGAAAGAATATAAGAATAAGGGAGATTCAAGAGGTATTTGAAAATGAATAAAGGGATATAATATTAAGCAAGATAAAAGGATATATAGAGGAAATATAAATATTAAGAGTTAAATGGGGAGGGAACAATGGGAGTAAGAGTTAGGAGGTCAAGAAAGGGGCATAAAGAAATAAGTAACTTGTTTGGATAAAACAAGGGGGAGGGAGAATTTGGAGGGAAAACTCAAAGTCAGAGGTATAATGGTCAAGGTGATGAATGGTCGGTTTCCAAGAGTGGCTAATTTTGTAGCCATCTAAACTCTAGGTCCCCCCATCACCAAGTTGTTACACATCAAAATTTCACACCTACGTATCTCACCCTAAGTGTCACAAAGTGGCGTATGCACCTCGGTAAGTGTCGCATGCACTGCTGCAAGTGTCGTATGCACCTTCCCAAGTGTCAAATTCACTTTTTGAGGTGTATCCACCCCTTGAAAACATTAAAAAAATCGTTCATGATCCCTAAGTCATATGGGAGGAGGAAACCCGTCATTTCAGGGCCAGAAACACACTTTTTACTTGAAAATCGACCATTTTTGGGGCATTTTTTAAGGGTAGCGCCTCCCTGGCCATGTTGAGGGAGTGCTACCCCATAGGGTAGAACCCCCCTTATGTTATTTAGAGTGATACTTTTTTAAAATAGAGCTCTTTATATAACTATAGGGGAGCACTACTTTTGGTTAGAGGAAAATTTGGAGAATCTCACCTCTTTCTAAGGGCATGCTCTTGGAGATGAGGTTGGTTTGGATCGAATGCTATCCTATGGTGCTATTTTGTGATCAGATCCAACCTAAAGGATCCATATCCTCAACTATCCCAAAATCTACTCATGGTGGTTGAGCCTCCCAAGCCTATAAAAGGAGGCCATTCCAAGGTTGAAAGGGTTGAACATTGAAGATTTAATTCAAAATATATGATCTATTTGGTTCATATTGAAAATTGGGAGATACATAGCTAGAGAATATCAAACCTCTAGTCTTAGAAGAGAGCATCATCATCTTGGTATTGGGATTCATGCAAGGGTTGGATGAGGATATATTGGAGGAGTTGCAATTGACATCATTCGTGGTTTGTAAGTTTTCTTGGTTCTCATGTCTAATATACTTGGCCTATTTCCTTCAAGTATGTATTCATATGTGCTTATCTATTGATCGGTTCAATCCACGTAGATAAATTTTCTTTGTCTAATCCATTAGAGTAGGATATAGGCATTCGTCTTTTGTTGTCCATTGCAGGTACTGATTTGCATCGGGATTCGGATTGAGCTCACAGATTGGAGCGACTAGGAAAAACTTCATAAACGAAGTACATCAAACTTCCCCTCCTTCTCTCTTTTTCAATGGAAAAAATGAATTTATAGGAATGGTAGTGTCCAAATGAAATTTTTTGTCTTGGTATAGGCATCATTAATCCAAAGGAAAATTCACCTGTCCATAAGGGAATATTTCTATAACATAAATTGGTGACTCCACGGAAATATTCCCCTGCTGACAAGTGAACTTTCTCATGGATTACTGGCCACTATATCGAGACATAAAATTTCATTTGGATAGTACTATTCCTATAAATTAATTTTTTCCATCGAAAAAGAGAAAAGGAGGGGAAGTGTGATGTACCTCATTTATGACGTTTTTCCTAGTCCCTCCAATCTGTGAGCTCCATCTGACTCCCAACACAAATCGGTACCTGCAATGGACAACAAATGACGAATGACTATATCCTACTCTAATGGATTAGACAAAGAAAATTTATCTATGTGGATTGAACCAATCAATAGACAAGTGTTGGAATGTTTACAAGCTGAGCGTGCTTTTCATTGATGGCAAGAACAATAGCAACGATGGTATGGTTACAGGAAAGAACAGTAGCGACGTTGGCAGGGTTACAGTTGGGAGACAATGATGGAAAACATGCAATCAAGGAACATATTCAACAATGATGGCGTAGACAATGATGGCAAACATGAAAGCAAGGAATATCAGTAGTGATGATGGCATGGCAAGATCAGAAGCATAACAATGAAGAGTAACAATGATCATTGGATCTCATTCAGAATTCCCGATGACCATCAGATCTGAATTCAGATAGGAGGAGCACACAGTAGAAGAGAACAATTTTCATGCGTCAGATCTGAGCTCGAAGACCGACCATCATTGGATCCATAAGAAGGAGCACAATCTCTACATGCAAGATGAAGAGAGCCTACAAAATATCGAAAGGAGGACCATCCATCTTCAAGAAGGACACATGGCAAGCAATTGGTAGTTCGCTGACTAGAAAGTCAAAGGAAGGAAGTGCTCTATCCTTCCAACTCACGGTATGTGAAATCGCAATAAGATTTGGTCCGTCAGATCTAGAGTTAATACGAAGGACCAGAAGCCATTAGATCTAGTAGAGATGCAAGGAGGATAAGCCCAGGAGTCATCCAACACTCCAAAGTTGTGAAGGAATACTGGTCATTCATCGAAGAAAGTCATGGATCATTGGATCCAAAGGACACATGGAAAAAGTTAGGCATTTCGCTGACTGAAAGGTCAAAGGCACAAGGTTCTCTATCCTTGCAACTTGCGAAATGCAAAATGGAGAAATGATTTGAGCCGTTGGATTGAGGAAAAATATGGACCGTCGATCCAAGAAGGACACGTGGCTAAATATCAGCATTTCACTGACTGAAAGGTCAAAGGAACGGGGTTTCCTAACCTCTCAAACTCGCGATATGAGAAATCATGAAATAATCCTAGTCGTTGGATCAAGGACGAATATGGGCTATCAGATCCAGGAGGTGAATGTGGCAGACCACGTCAGAAAGGATAGGTGAAAGACTATGTCAGCAGTGACATGTGGAAGCCACACAGATCATGTCATGTCATCAAGTGACATCATTCTGAGAGTTTAGTTTCAAGAGTTTTAGCATCAACACTCCCCCAAAGTCCTGAAAGTTGAAGCTCTGAGGCGGAGGATAGTCATCCGATGACCATGGATTGTGGACTGTTGATCTGAAGAGTGAAGTGCTCAAATGGCTAGCTAGTGATCATATCTCTTGGTCACATCGTCGAGAGATGAAGAGTAGAGCTAGAGAATCCAAGCTCCATTTCATAGTTTGTGACATGGAGAGTCAAGATGACTCTTCACAGAATCCCCAAAATGCGATTTGTGAAATGTTCTTTCAAATTTGTCCCTAGTCACCACTAGTGGTCACATGAATGGAAGGAGCTAGCATATCTAGGCTCCATTCTGGGTACTGAGAATTCCAAATGAAGAAGTTAGGGAGACTCACAAGAGAAATCTTGAAACGTGAGATCGCGATGAGATCTGGACCGTCGGATCATTGGAGATCTTGACTGTTGATCAGGCTCGATGAAGGTCATAAGTTCGTGAAATGCGAAGTGCCTTTTGGTGTAGGCTATGGTCACCGTCGATGGTCATGTGAGAGGGAGGAGATAGCATGAAGCTAAGCTCCATTTCGGGGATCACAACTTGGAGTGTCAAGACCCTTCGACACAGGATTGTCAAAATGCAACATGCGAAATGCATTTTGATTAGGCCCATGGTCACAACCAGCGGGCATATGGGATAAACGCAAGACCCTGTGGATTTAATCCAATGGTGTTGGTTATTTGAGAATCTGATCGAAGGGATACTGTTGATCTTTATGATTAACTATTTAGTTACGATTCAGTTAGTAGAACGGAATCATGGTTCTTGGACGGTTGGCAATTCAGTTGCTGAGGCATTTTTGCCCAAGCACATTCAAGGTGTAACTAAAG
>JZKD02S1628374.1:1368493-1386146 GCA_000966675.3 Picea glauca | reverse complement strand
TCATGAAGGGACTTCAACCAGTAAGCCTCCTCTGTTTGATGGAACAAATTTTTCCTTTTGGAAAGTTAGAATGAGAACATACCTAATGGCCTTAGGTGTTGATGTTTGGGATGTAATAGAGACCAAATACATAAAGCCTGTTGTAATAGATTCCAAGGATGATAAGTTAGAATTTAGCTTTAATGCTAAGGGAATGAATGTTATCTTGAATGGACTTGCATAAGTTGATTTTGTAAAGGTGATGCATCTTCAAACTGCCAAAGAAATGTGGGATAAACTTATTAACATTTATGAAGGAGATGAGAAAGTAAAAGATGTCAAACTTCAAACATATAGATTGAAGTTTGAACAAATAAAGATGAATGAAGTTGAAATAGTCATCAAATATTTTTTAAGAGTTGAAGAGCTTGTGAATTCCATGAAGGGTCTTGGTGAGAAAATTGAAGAATCATTTTTAGTTCAGAAGATTTTAAGATCTTTGCTTGATAAATTTAATCCAAAAGTCTCTGCAATAGAAGAACTAAATGATCTTAAAACTCTGACCATTAATCAACTCCTAGGAACTCTAACTTCATATAAAATGAGAATTAGCAAAGATAAATCCATTACTAGAGAAGCATATTTTAAAGAAGACAAGAATATTGATTCAGAATTCAATGATATTGACGCAAAATTTGTGAGAAGGTTAAAGAAAGGATCAGGAAAATATCAAGGAAAGCTCCCTTTCAAATGTTTTAATTGTCGTAATATAGGTCATTTTGCATCTAAGTGTCCTCACCAGAAAAAGGATTAGAACTTTGATGATGAAAAGAAATACAAATTTAAGAAATATAGTAAAAAGAAAAGCTTGTGTGCAAAGAATGACAACTCCTCAGAAGACATAGATAATGATTCATCCTGTGAAGACAAAGTGAATGATTTTATGCTTATGGATATGGGAGATCTTGGTGATGAACATTCATGAGGTGAAATGGATGATGAAGAAGCTGTGGTGGATATGGAAGTTGAATTAATCAATGCTTTGGATGAAATTGACAGACTCAGATGTAAGAAGAGAAAACAAAAATGGTTGTTGATGTAGTTTAAAATGAATGATAAAAAACCCGATGAAGACTTTTCTCTACTAAAAGTGGAGTTAGAAGAGGAAAAGAAAATAGAATACATTCTGAAGAAACAATTATCATAGAAGAAAGCAAGGTGTGAATCCTTAGAAGAAGAGATAGTAAAAACCAGAAAAGAAATGGAGAATTTTAAGGCATTGTATCACCAAAATATATCAAGTATTAAATCCTGAGAAGAATTAACTTCCATTCTAAGTCAGAAAAGGAATCCAAAGTTGAAATCTAGCTTGGGATATGAAGAAGGATCAAGTAGTGATCATCCAAGTAATACAGAACCCATCAAGTTTGTCAAATCTACAATCATTGACAACAACCACTCTACAGAAATAAAGGAAGATAATCAGCCGCCAGGAGGAGTAAAGGAAAAGGTGCCAGAACTGAATCTATAGAACAAGGAAATAATACACCCCCTGCTCAAAGAAATCATCAGCATGGAAGAAATCAACCTGCTCAAAGAAGATAGCCAATTTCCAGGTACAAATATTTTTTCTATGGATATTGTTTCTACTGTTCTAACTTTGGCCACAAAGCTATAAATTGTTCCTCAATATTTAGACATGAGAAATCAAGACTCCCAAGGAATAAATGTCTTCCACAACAGATAATGAGACAACCAAGTAACAAACAATCATATATTGCAAATGGTCAAATTAAGTTTAGAGACATGCAATTGAGGAGGTCAAGAAATGATGAACAACCAATGAGTATACAATGTTACAAGAGTCACTTTGACCTATTGAACAATGAGATTGAATGCTATAACTGTCATAACTTCAGCCACAAAGCTGCAAAATGCCACCTGAAGAATTACAAAGAAGATCCAAGGATAAATCTCTTAGCTAGAAAGGCCAGCACATGGAAAAGGAAAGATAGTGAAAAATTTGGTCTAGTACTTTCAACTCAACAACAAAAGGACTCCTGGAATATAGACAATGGATGTTCCAAGCACATGATTGGAGACAAGGATAATCTTATGTCCATAAGTAAAAGCAAATCAGGAAATGTGATCTTGGAAAATGATGAACCAGGTAAAATCAAGGATAGAGGGATGGTGAGTTTGAGTAATGACAAAGGAGATGCCCAGTATGTTTTGCCTGTAGATGGGCTAAAACATAATTTTCTCAATGTAAGTCAAAAGTGTGACAGAGGATGTAAAGAAGTGGTCAATTCTAAAGACTGTAAAATAAGGTCTGTAAACTCAGAACAAGTGGTGGCTAAAAGAATAAGGACAAACAATAATTTTGAAATTGAATCCTCCCCTGCAAGTAAAGAAGAAGATTCAGATACAATAAAAGAATGTTCAATTAGCATTTATCCCATAGAAGAAGAATCATGTCATAAGATGGAAGCAAAATTTTTGAAGGTTGAGAAGTCAAGCACTTAAAGCAAGTTCTTGAACAACTCCATGACCTTGGATAAGCTCTTGGATAGTCAAAGATCACCAAATGACAAATCTGGTATTGGATACAACAAGGGAGAAATTAGTACTCCTAAGAAACCTGATACATGTCCTTCATTTGTGAAAAAGAAAAGAAAGTATGAGAGTGGTTGTAGCGGTTTTTTCTTGTGATTGAATATGGTCATAAAAGCCTTGGATTGTATGCATCATCGAAGAAAAATGAAATTGCAGTAATAGAGATCAATGATAATCAATGGGGAGATCCAAGGGTTGTTTAAAAAGTACAAGCTACAATTGTGCAGTGTTCCAGTAAGACAATGAAATTTGCAGCAACAACATTCTGATGTACAAAATTATATACATGACATCCTGTAGAGATAACAAGAGGAAAGACCTTGTCAGGGAAAGCTAATCTTTTAGAAACAAAAGAGGATACATCGGAAGCTGATGATGAATAGGTCCAAGAATCATAAGGATAAGACTCTGGTTTAGATACAAATACTCTGTGGGACTCAATAAGAGAGTCCATCCTGTCAGGGGGAGTTTGTGTTGGTTGAAAATCTGATACCTCCTAAACATACTGCAACAACTCAGGGGGAGCATGTTTTCTTTGACATTGATGTCAAAGGGGGAGAAAAGGAGTGGTTCGGACCCAATGCTACAATTGGAGGTCCAAACAGATTAGCGTAGCCGTTCAAGGTTGCCATCAATGCCAAGGGGGGATATTGTTGGCATGTTTACAGGCTAAGCGTGCTTGTCATTGATGGAAAGAACAACAACAACAATGGTATGGTTATAGGAAAGAACAATAGCGACGTTGGCAGGGTTATAGTTGGGAGACAATGATGGAAAAAATGCAAGAAAGGAAGATTAACAGCGATGATGGCATAGACAATGATGTCAAATAGGAAAGCAAGGAAGATCAATAGTGATGATGGCATGGCAAGATCAAAAGCATAACAATGAAGATAAAAAGTGATCGTTGGATCTCATTCAGGATTTCTGATGACCATCGGTTCTGAATTCAGATAGGAGGAGCACGTAGTAGAAGAGAACTATTTTCATGCGTCATATATAAGCCCGAAGACTGACCATCGTTGGATCCATAAGAAGGAGCACAATATTTATGTGCAAGATGAAGCGGGCCTACAAAATTTCGAAAGAAGGAGGACCGTCCATCTTCAAGAAGGACACATGGAGAGCGATTGGCAGTTTGCTGACTGGAAATTCAAAGGAATGAGGTTCTCTATCCTTCCAACTCACGATATGCTAAATCATGATAAGATCTAGGCCATCATATCTGGAGTTAATACGAAGGACTAGCAGTCATTAGATCCACTAGATCTACAAGGAGGATAAGCCCAGGAGTCATCCAACACTCCAAAGTTGTGAAGGAATCCTAGTTGTTCATCGAAGAAAGTCATGGATCATTGGATCTAGAGGACACATGGCTAATGTTTGACATTTTGTTGACTAAAAGGTCAAAGGCATAAGGTGCTCTATCCTTCCAACTCACGAAATGCGAAATGGAGAAATTATTTGAGCCATCGGATCAAGGAAAAATCTGGATCGTCGATCCAAGAAGGCCACGTGGCTAAAGATCAGCATTTCACTGACTGAAAGGTCAAAGGAATGGGGTTCCCTAACCTCTCGAACTCACGATATGTGAAATCCTTAAATAATCCTAGTCATTGGATCAAGGATGAATTTGGGCCGTCAGATCCAGGAGGTGAATGTGGCAAACCACGTCAGAAAGGATAGTTGGAAGAATACGTCAGTAGTGACATGTGGTATCCACACAGATCATGTGATGTCATTCCAAGAATTTAGTTTCGAGATTTTTAGCATCAACACTCACCCAAAGTCTCGAAAGATGAAGATCTGGGGCGGAGTATAGTCGTCTGATCACCAAAGATTGAGGACCATTGATTTAAAGAGAGAAGCGCTGAAATGGCTAGCCAATGATCATATCTTGTGGTCACATCGTCGAGAGCTGGAGAGTAGAGCTATAGAAGCCAAGTTTCATTTCGATGTTTGTGACATGGAGAGTCAAGATGACTCTTCACAGAATCCCCAAAATGCGATTTGTGAAATGCACTTTCAGACTTTGCCCCTAGTCACCACTGGTGGTCACATGAATGGAAGGAGATAGCATAGCTAGGCTCCATTCCGGGTACCAGGAATTCCAAATGAAGGAGTCAAGGAGACTCACGATAGAAATCCTGAAACACAAGATCACGATGAGATCTAGACCATCGGATCATTGAAGATCTCAACCGTTGATCAGGTTTGATGAAGTTCATAAGTTCGTGAAAAGTGAAACGCCTTTTGGTGTAGGTTGTGGTCACTGTCGATGGTCATGTGAGAGGGAGGATCTAGCATGAAGCTAAGCTCCATTTCGAGGATCACAACTTGGAGTGTTGAGACCCTTCAACATAGGATTGCTGAAATGAGAAATATGAAACGCATTTTGATTAGGCCCGTGGTCTCAACCAGTGGGCATATGGGATAAATGCAAGACCCTGTGGATTTAATCCAACAATGCTGGTTATTTGAGAATCTGATCGAAGGGCTACTGTTGATCTTAATGATTAACTGTTCAGTTACGATTCAGTTAGCAGAAAGAAATCATGGTTATTAGACGGTTGGCGATTCAGTTGCTGAGGCATTTTTTCCCAAGGACATTCGAGGTGTAACTGAAGAGGCTAGTGGATAAAAGAAACACGTGGTGATTGTGTGTGGTTGTCTGTTCAGAGTGAAAAATGAATTGAATTGTAGAAAGGTAAAATTATAGTATGCGCAGTGTGAAGAAAACTCAAAGATGAGGAATAGAAGCTGAATAGAACAGGATAGGTGAAGAGAGTAGAATGTGCACATATATCAAAGATGCATATTTGTGAGAAGAATAGAAAGTCGAGGTGTGCATGATGAGACAGAGGAGAAGATTATAAATCTTAAGAGAATGCAAGAAGGAAGACACTAATCCAGGCAAAGCAGAGTAGCATAGAAGAACAGTGATAAGCCTGGTAAGCCAATGACAACTATTGAATCACTGTAATAAATTCACAGAAAGAAAAGTTTTATATTTCAGGGTGGTCAGGAGGTGCTAGGGAGGACTTTTGTCCTCAGAGGTTCAAGTGGGTGCTTGAACACAAGGAATTGTAGCTTCCATCTGGTTGCAACCAGAGAAACCAGGGTGGCAGGGTGGTGCAAGGGAGAACAAGTGTTCTCTATTATACAGGTTGGATCCTATGTAACTGGAAGTTGGTGCTGGAACATTCAGGAAGTTGGTGCTTCCATCCAGTTGGTGCTAGAACATTAAGGGAGTTGGTGCTTCCTTCTAGTGGGTGCTAAAGAAACCAGAGAGTTGGTGCTCTCAGCAAGTTGCATCTTGCAAAACAGAGGTTGTAGCCTCAAGAAGAGTTGGAGATCCCAAGAATGATAATGTAAAGAATATAAAGATTACTTATCATATCAATAAGAAGAGGTTTTTCCCTTTATGGGTTTCCTCGGGAAATATATGTCTCTGTATATTTCATGTGTGTAATTGTTGTTGAATATTCTACTTCTTACTTTCCTACACGATTGTGATTGTCATTGAGTGTTCTGTAAAGATTTAAAATGGGCATAATTGTTTAAGCACAGTAACAACTGATTCACCCCCCCCCCCTCTTAGTTTTCCACCAACATGCACATATGAATACATACTCGAAGGAAATAGGTCAACTATATTAGATGAGAACTAAGAAAACTTACAGACCATGAATGATGTCAGTTGCAAATCCTCCAAGCTCTCCTCGTCCAACCCTTGCATGAATCAAAAGATCAATATCATTATGCTCTCTTCTAATACTAGAGGTTTTATATTCTCCATCTCTGTATCTCCCAATTTTCAATATGAACTAGATAGATCATATATTTTGAACTAAATCTTCAATGTTCAACACTTTCAACCTTGGAATGGCCTTCTTTTATAGGCTTGGGAGGCTCAACCACCATGACTAGATTTGGGGATAGTTGAGGATATGTCTCCTTTAGGTTAGGATATGATCCTAGAATAGTTCCATAGGATAACATTCGATCCAAACCAACCTCATCTCCTAGAATTGGCCCTTAGAAAGAGGTGGGATTCTCCAAATTTTCCTCTAACCAAAAGTAGTGCTCCCCTATAGTTAGAGACAGAGTGTTATTTCCCAAAAGTAGCGATCCCTAAATAAGATAAGAGGGTCACTACCATATGGGGTATAACTCCCCCATCATGGCCAGGGGGGCGCTACCCTTAAAAAATGCCCAAAAAAGGTCAAATTTCCATGTAAAAAGTGTGTTTATGGCTCTGAAATGATGGTTTTCCTCCTCCCATATGACTTAGGGAACATGGAAAAAAATTTTAATTGTATCAAGGGGTGGAAACACCTCACAAAGAGAATGAAACACTTGGGAAGGTGCATACGACAGTTGTGACAGTGCATGTGACACTTATCGAGGTGCATACATCACTTTGTGACACTTGTGACACTTAGGGTGAGATACGTAGGTGTGAAATTTTGATGTGTGACACAAGCCTAAAAATATATTTTCCTAAAAAACTTGATTACCCATGTCATACGAATTTTCAACCCTTAATTCCACGTGAAGGATAAGGCCCATTTAACCAAATCCCTTTTGTCTAATAACTATTATCTCTCTCTCTCAAATTAACCAAGCCTTCCACTTAGTCAGAAAACCAAAACCTAAAGCCTCCTGTCCCTTCTCTCTCTTCCTTACATCCGAGGCACCATTGATCACATCGTGAGACTCTTGGCTAAGAAGAATATAAAGATTGTGTTGAATCCCTACAAAACCCTTAAACAAATTTTTAGAAATTGCTAAAGATAAATTTGATTGGGATTAGGATTAGGGGGGTTAGGGTTAGGGGTCATTGGGATGTAGTCGAAAGTGAGATGAAAGCTTAGGGAGGGTGACAAGTTGTGCAGAGTAGCTAAAGAATGAGGATATGAGGAAAGGGAGAATGATTCTATGGGAGAGGGTGAGACAACGTTCAGGCTGAGAGAAGGGTTACATAAAGCTTCATCGTCGGATTTCATCACAAGAGAGTATAAGTTAGGGAAAAGGGAAGCAAGGAGGGCTAGAATGATTTTGTGGGAGAAGGTGAGAGATTGTCGAAAATAACTGAACTTTGTAGGCAGGTGCATGTTCCAGATGTTGCAGAGGTGGCATGGTTTCAATTGTGTGCACGCTAAGGGATTATATCATTTTGAACAGAAAGTAGTAATTCAATCGGAGAAGGAGAAGATCCACATCAAGAGTGGTTGAAAGGATCAATGGAGGATACAAAAGAATTTTCTTGGTTCATTGTTCTGAGACGAGATGATTGATGAGAAATGGATTGTTGTGAAAGAAACTTGGAGAATTTGTGGATTTGATTTAAATTTGAAGATTCAAAAGCATGAACAATTGAGATATAATATCTACGATAAATAATAGACCAAAAATTAATAGAAAATAAAGAAGAAAGTTTCAAATGGAGCTTATAAACCTTCAAATATGTAACACCCCCTTCGTTATGACTATGGGTGAAGGAAGTTTTTTTTTTAAACAAGAGGCAAGAAAGAAATGACGACAATAGTTTAACCACACAATTGGTGATGAACGCAAGCACGCAATCTAGGCAACAGGCAACTATGACTCCACGCATTGGCACACGGGTAACTGGGTGGAAGATTCGTAAAACAACAAGGAGAATGACTACTTGCCCGATGCAACATGACCTTGCCTACGACTAAGGGACAACACCCCCTCTCGACACAATGGCCTTGACAACCAAGGAAAAGAACCTCAAGGCGCGTGAACCCAATGCATGAAGGCATCGCAACCCATGCGCCAAAAGACTACAATGATCAATGCCCACACTAGGTAACACAGACTCCGGCCAATTTATTGTTCACCTCTATCAACAGGGTGCACCATGACCCCTTACCTAGAATCATGTCGTTCCTGAGCGAAAGGCACATTAATAACCTGGGCGCAACAATCCTAAGGAGATCAAGGATTCCATAAAATCCAAGACGCTAGGAGGTGAAACAATAGACAGAAGCCTGCACCCACACCCCAACATTAGGTTGACGAGATGCAAGAGGATGACAATCAAAGGAAGAAGCAAGCCAATGCATGACTTCTTCAACAACCCAACCCCTTAATCACGTCTAAAACAATCAATAGATACCACTCTAAAGAAACCTAACTTACCCTCTGAATCAACATGTCTGAATAACAACTCAGTCAACATGCCAATCTAATTTACATTGATTACAATATGAATGGAAAAACCTAAAATTTTATCATTAGATACAATCTAATTTTAGCAATTCACCTCATAGACGACGTTAACAACTTAAAGCGCGAGATGCAATTATACCACTAGTTAACAATATTGAGTTACAATTTAGTCCTTAAAGTACCATCCAATTTAATATTAATGAAATCAATGGATATAAATGCAAACCAATTCATCAAGATGAAATAATTCAATGTTAACGCTATAAGCAATAATTACCATTCGTCCATCATTACCATCTAATTGACAAAACTAATTTAATCAATAATAAAATCATAAACTACAATTTCCATCTAAATGACAAGACAATTTAATCAAGGTTAAAACTATGGGACAAGTCTGGTCAGAGTTAATTAAGGCAATCTAAACAAATCAAGGTTGTCCATTCAATAAGAGGTCGTCAAAATGATAACAATTTGTTGTAAGAAGTAAATATAATTTACCTATGTTGCAGACTAGTGAGTACCTTATTCATGGGTTGTCAATAAATATAAAAAAACCAAAGGCGTGGAGAGGACAAGTCACCGGGCCATCATAGACTAGAATAAAGGATCATTGTTCTACTTGGTCGTATGCACAAGTAAATTCAGGTTGCAATCGCAGAGGTAGGGTGTCATGGCGAAATCATGGGTACACCTCGCAGAGGTAAGGTATTATAGTTATTACAAGGATACCAATTGCAGAGGTGAAGTTATCATTTGTTCAATGGTTTCGGTGTACAACACACCAGATGGATTATAAACTTCCTTCCATTAATAAATAAGTAAATCGATGTGCCAACACACTTGAAGGGAATCACATTCGTTGTTTATTAATATAAAATAAAAGTCATTTTACAAATGCACCAGAAGGGGGGGTTTACAATGATGTCAGCAAAATGTAAGGAAAAGAAATGCCTGGATAACAGATGGCAGTTTTCAAAGGCAAACACAGTCTCCCAGGATAAATTTGCCAGAGGAATAACTCTATCCAAGAACTCAAAAGAATCAAAATGCAGAGCAGTAAATCGTGGATTATTATAGTCTTAAAATGGCAATCACCAAAGTAGTATAATCTGTTCTTAAATGCAGTCTTAACAAAGGACAACAGAGAAATAAATCATTACACAAGAAGTATTAAAAATAGAAAAGCAAAGAAATAAATCATTACACAAGTAGTTTTAACATTAGCAAAAGCCAGAGTATTATATCCAACCATGGGGACGCACTCAGGGTATATAGAAAAAACGCAGAACGATAAATCTGGTGGGGAGTGTGTCTTTAAAAGTGGCAAATTTCCCAGTACAAAAATGAATTGTGGCCTTAAGAAATGGAAAATAGCCAGCTACACACCCAGACAACATGGTGTCTCTAAAAGTGGCAATTTGCTCAGTAATTAAAAATGAAGGGTAGTCTGAAGAAATGACAATTCGTCAGTGAATCACCCGACCATGAAAACACACTAAAAAAAAAAAAAACGCAGTCACATTAACTACTATTTATTTTTACTTAATTGGAAGACAACCACACACAGGCACATTAGATATTCCTATTCCACTCAATGAGCATCTCTTTGTCAAAAAAAAATGTCTTCAATGAAGTTAAATGCATAGAAAAATACACAACAACCAAAGGGTTAAGATTTAGCCATCAATGCATGAAAATGCAAAGTTATAATTCTCTGTCAATACATAAAATTCAAGGTTAATATTTTATCCATCAACACATAAAAACGTAGATTTATATTTCTGGAACTAGGAACGATAACAAACGAGATATAAAAACGTCAAGTTAAAAGAAAACTTTTCCATTAATCAAAATTTTGTAGGGTTAGATAAACGCATCAGGGCACAAGACAAACAATCAACCAAGGACAAACAACATAGGTAGACGGCTGACAGGAACATCCTTCAATCCTCATCCACGCACAGAAAAGCAGGGCATTGAGATCCATAGGTCTATTAATGCCGAAGCGACGACTGTAGATCAGGCTCCTGGCCGACTGCTTAGGCTTGGACTAATGAGCTAGGGACAAAGGAAAAATAAACTGCAATGAACGCAATCAATAAACCTCAAGACGGTCAAGACATGCAGGGATCGAAGGCCATGGGAATTCAATCAACATCAAGCTAAGGCTATGGGAAATTTCAGTCATCAACTAGAATGTTAAGACAATTGTTTTCTTTACCCAATCAAACATACAGAACTTAAAGAATAATTTATACTAACAATCTACCATGCAAAAATAAGGAAGTGTATCGTTTCCCAATCGTCCGCTCTGAGTTGATGTCCCGAGCGCTCCGTGAAACTCCCGTTGCCAACTGATGAGAGTTCACCGATACCTCCCAGCCAATGCTAGGGGTACTCTTCTTCCCCCTTAGCCCCCCGAGTTATAAAGGGGCCACACACACTAACCAGAGAATCAACTATCTCCCATCTCGCCTCACAAGGCCGAGCTACCACTCCTCACCGAGCTAGGTATCCCAATTCTCACAAGCTAAGTCAGTCAAGTATAGATTTCTGCAGTGTAATGTTATGCAAAACAGAAGGCCCCCTTCATCCTCCTCCTCCCTCCATTATATAGATTTTCAAAGTCAAAAACTTTCCCAAAACCCCTTTTAATTTATTGTTCATTAATTGAATTCATAATAATCCTCCTCGTACATGTGTCACCCATCCCCTTCTTTCCACCAAAAACTAATTTCTTTAACTAATTAATTACCCTTATTTCCCTCACCCACCTAGAATCACTCCTAGAATCTCTCCTAGGTGTCCCCAAATTCTCTTACAGGTTTTAATGACTTTCCCCATTATTAATTTGCTAGTTCAGTTTTAATTAGAAAGTTCTTAAATGGTATATACCTTACTAAGTTGGACTAGTTGTTTTTTCCTAGTGTTTTCCCTTTCTTTTAAAGTTTCCGCTTTTTCCTAGTTTCCTAATTATTTTAGATTTCCCCTTTTTCCCTTTTTAATTAAACTCAAAAAGGCATGTGCAGAAACTTACCTTTTTCCCTTTTTCTTTTTAATGAATAAATATTTAATTAGCATAATATAGTAAAACAATTATTTGCCTTTTTAAAATTTTATCCCAAAAGATTTTTATAAAACAATTAAATTGCTTACTCCCTTCTTGTCACAAGATTAATGAAGATTATCATCATTATTTATTTTATTTTTATTTTTATACATATATATTTTTATTTTTATACTTTTAGTATCATTTTTTTTTAAATAAATAGATAAAATTTTACCACCAGTATAATTTAGACCTAGACTTTAATTCTCATGTTGGGCGACATTTTACTAGGGAAATTGTTTTAATAATTGCTTATCACATTATTCATCCTAAGGCCATCTAGGTTCATTCCTTTATCATTAACAACGTGACGTGCCCTTTAGGATGCACTAGGTGCTCCAAGGGTGCCACTCGCCTCAATCTATTTCCCTTGCGTGACGTTCCCTTCAGGACGCACTATGTGCTCCAAGGGTGCCACTCACCTCTTTCCATTTTTCTTACGCAACGTGCCCTTCAGGACGCACCACATGCTCCAAGGGTGCCACTCGCCTCTTGATTGACTTAGTAGACATCAAAAAACCCTGGAGTCAATACTCGTCCAGGTGAACTTGTGGGAGACTAAGGGCCTCTAAGGAATAAGGCCCCGACCTTATTGTGCACCCCTTAGAATCATCGTGAGAAACCGTCACAATCTCCCCTCATGGTATCGTAAGTCCTCTCGAACTAGGTAATCATTAACCTACAGTTTCAGCCACGACGGGAGTGCTAGTAGGTTGTGGCAAGGCTTTTTTCCACACCTCTCCCTCAACATCTCTGGTAGTCCTGCGTGACCCCTCTACTCCACATGTGAGTTTGGTCAGCAAGCTATCGTCAGCCTGCATCATCAACGAATCATGTTAGAAATATATCCATAATCATATCATCTAATCAGATGCACTAGTATCACATATAAAACAATCAAACCCCAATAGTTCACTCCCTGACTCGATCTGCAATCCAAGGGCTTCATCGATGCCCCATCATCCTTGAGGTCCAAATCTTGCACACTCAGGAGAATCGAGTCAATAGCACATGTCTAATTCAATACAGTCAAATAACATATAATCACATCCATAATGTCTCATGATAGTAATCAACGGTCAATGGTATAATAATCCGGCTCACTTTCCACCAAGTGTCCTCAAAGAATAGATTTGCTCAGTGCGCGCAAGAGTGGGATGTTTCAAAATATAGGCAATTGACTTCAGACCTAATGAAGTGGATTTTGGTGCATAAAATGGATTTGTTGTCCCTGGTGAGAATGTGAATAAGATCAGGTCTTCGATTATTCTAGGGGATATGTGTAAAAGAAGGGAGAATGTAAGAATCATGGAATCACTTCAAGAAGGTAAGTTCAACATCTCTTTTAGTCATTTTTATTCTGATCTTTTTTAATATTCAAGCCTCCTCGAGGAAGTTCTCTCCATAAAGGCTGATAATATGAGTATGTAGGTTTCCAAAGTTAGTCATAATGCTGAAAAAGTTCTGGATTAAAATTGTGTGGAGTTTTTTAAACTTACAACATTTCGACTGGACACTCCACCCATCATCAAGGACATAAGAAGCTTACATGTTGTAAAAGAGCCCCGGGGTATGTAAATATAGAAGAAATGATCGCTAACAAATTGAAAGTAGTCGTTGGCATTAGTTGAGGAGGTTGTTAAGAATAGATGAAAAGAATTGTTAAAAATAATGAATTAATAATAGAGAATAATTAAAAATATTAGATTGGATTCAATTAATATCTAATAATAAAGTAATAAATTAAATTAAATTAGAATATTATTAAGGTATTAGATTAAAATAAAGAATTAGAATAAAGTATTAAGCTAAAATGATTGAGTATTAAAATAAAGGATACGTTGGAGTCGAAAGGAGATAAATTATTATTATAATATTTAAAAAGGGATAATGAGGACGTAGAGGGGAATAATATTAGATTAGAGAAATGTAATAAAATAATTTAGACAAAGGATAAAGATAATAATAAAGAGAGAAAGAATAAAGTCTTGGGAGATTTAAAGAAGTTAGAAGTTAGATAAAGAGTAAAGAAATAAAATATTAGAATAGAGAGAGGAATATATAAATAGTAAAGGAGGATATTATAAATAGAAGAATATATAAAGGGTAGAGAGATGTTGAGATAGATAAAGGAGAAAGATAATAATAAAGAGAGAAAGAATAAAGTCAAGGGAGATTTAAAGAAGTTAGGAGTTAGGTAAAGAGTAAAGAAAGAAAATATTAGAATAGAAAGAGGAATATATAAATAGTAAAGGAGGATATTATAAATAGAAGAATATATAAAGGGCAGAGAGATGTTGAGATCGGTTAGGATAAAGGAGTGAAAATTATTGAATTAATAATAGAAATTTTTAGTTAATGTTAAAGTATTAAAATTGATTAAATTAGAAAAATAATGAAGTATTAAATTTTAAAATAAAGTATCAAATTAAAATAGTCAACTGTTAAAATAAAGGAAAGGGTGGAGTCAACGAGATTGTGGGAGAAGGTGATATAGTCAATGAGGATGGACAAATGAAAGTACAATAATTAAGGAGGGAAACAAACAATATTGGAATAGAGAAAGGAAAATTATAACCACTAAAGAGAGAGAGAAAAAATAGAGAAAGAATATAAGGATAAGGGATATTAAAGAAGTAATTGAAAATGAATAAAGGGAGATCATATTAGAAAAGAGAAAAGGATATATAGAGGAAAGAGAGATATTGAGAATCCAAAGCAGATAAAATAAGAATTAAGGGATAAAATGGGGAGGAAACAATGGAATTAGGAGTTAGGAGGTCAAGACAGAGGAAAAAATAAATAAGGAATTTGTTTGGATAAAACCACGGGAAGGAGAGGCTGGAGGGAAAACTCAAAGCCGGAGCTATAATGGTCAAGGTAATGATTTTTGTGTTTCAAAGAGTGACTAATTTTGTATGCCAATAATCACAAAATCCTTGAATAGGGAGTGGAATATGAGGGTTTAACCTTCTAAATGATTTGATGTCTTCTTGTCATTTTTTACAAATCTTGTTGTACATTGCCACCCATTTTCTGGTAGTTACTCTCTCTCTCTCTCTCTCTCTCTCTCTCTCTCTCTCTCTCTCTCTCTCACACACACACACACACACACACATATACTGACATTGAAGATGATGATTAATAGGATAAAAACAATATATATATTCCTTTTATTTTATTCATCATCTTCTTCAATGTCAGTGAGCACTTAATATTATTTTTTTCTTAGAACATAATTAGAACCATATGTATGTCAAACAAGTATATTAACTCTTAGAGCCCATGTTTTTTCATTTCTTTATGTTTTCTTTCCTTCTAATCGTTGTTCATCACAATCACCTTCCCACATCATTGAAGAATCTATACGCATTTGTTTCAAGAACTTGAACATTTAAAAAAAATATTCATTAACAACGTACCATTACACATTTACACTTTAAGACATATTCATTTCCTTAAAAACCCCTTAAGTGGTTTCATGTACCTCTCTAGTAATAAAATCCATCTACAACTCACCATAGAAACTAATTGAATGTCTTTGATCAAATGTATAAAAATGTTGACCTGAGTATCCATAAAACTAGAAGGTAATTATTTCTCAAAAATACAAACAATTTCTACTATTTCATTATGACATATGAAGATTCTCATGACATGTATCTCTTTGGATGTGATCTGCAATAGTCAAGATGGAAAAAGTTATTGTTTAGTAATTTCATATTTAAACTCACAATATTTGATATTATGATATATATACTTAGTAAACATAAAACTATCAAATAAGAGTTAAATAAAGAACCTTAGAAATATAGATAATTGTTTGATAGCATGGCATAAATGTTGTGTGAGACTAGTGAATCCATGTATAGCTATTGGATATATATGATGAATGAGTGCATTCTCAAAATGATTAGAATATATGAGTATGCAGGTTTCCACAGTTAGTCATAATGATGGAAAAACTTATAGATTAAAAATGTATGGAATTTTCGAAATGTCCAACATTTTGAGTGGACATTCCACCCATAATTAAAGACATAAGAAGATGATATGTTGTAAAAGAGTGCTAGGGTGTATAAATATAGAATAAATTAACTATTAACAAATTGAAATTAGTAAGAAGGTTACTAAGAATAGTTGAAAAGAATAATTAAAAATAATAAATTAATAATAGAGAATAATTACAAATATTAAATTAGATTAAATTAATTATAAAGTAAATCAAATTAAATTAGAATATTATTAAGATATTAGATTAAAATAAAGAATTAGAATAAAGTATTAAGTTAAAATGATTAGGGATTAAAATAAAGGATGCACTGGTGTATAAGGGAGAGAAGGTGGTATTAAAATATTTAAAAAGGGATAATGAGGATGGAGAGAGGAATAAATTCGATTAGATAAATGTGATAATAGAATATACAAAGGAGAAATATAATAATGAAGAGAGAAAGAATAAATTATAGAGAGCTTTAAATAAGTTTAGGAGTTAGGAAAAGAGTAAAGAAAGAAAATATTAAAATAGAGAAAAGAATATATAAAGAGTAAATGATGATATTATAAAGGGAAGAATATATAAAGGTCAAAGAGATGTTGAGATCATAGATTGGTTATTAGGATAAAGGAGTGAAAAACATTAAATTAATGATATAATTTTGAGTTAATGCTAAAGTATTAAAATGGATTAAATTAGAAAAATAATAAAGTATTAATTTTTGAAATAAAGTACCAAATTAAAATAGTCACGTGTTAAAATAAAGTAAAGGGTGGAGTCGAAGAGATTGGGGGAGAAGGTGATATAATCAATGAGGATGGACAATTGAAAGTATAATAATTAAGGAGGGAGATAAATATTAAATAGAAATCTAATATTGGAATAGAGAAAGGAAATGGATAACAACTAAAGAGAGAAAAAAATAGAGAAAGAATAAAAGAATAAGAGAGATTCAAGAAGTAATTGAAAATGAATAAGGGGAGATCATATTAGAAAACAGAAAAGGATATATAGATGCAATATAGATATTGATATCTTAGAGCGGTTAAAATAAGAAGTAAGGGATAAAATGAGGAGGAAAGAATGGGATTAGTAGTTAGAATGTTAAGAAAGGGGTAGAAAGAAACACATAACTTGTTTGGATAAAACAAGGGGGAGGGAGATGATGGAGGGAAAACTCAAAGATGGAGGTCTAATGGTCAAGGTGATGAATGGTGAGTTTCCAAGAGTGACTAAGTTTGTAGCGATATTCACAGTTAAAGTTGTTAGGATGCTTTCGATTTCCATGGTTTCTTGAATGAGACAGGAGGAGTAATGAGGGGTTGGGACTAAGATTTTTATTTGGTCAAAGAAAATAAGATGCTTTGATTTAAAAGAGTGTTCAAAAATATCTAATTTTAATATTTGGTTATGGGTAGTATTATATATATTCTCTTTAATACTGCCTTTGAAGGTTCTTCCAGTTTGGCCTATGTAATATTTCCCACTAGAGCAAGGAATTTGGTAAACCCATCGGCCAAGCATCGGGTCATATTTATCTTTAGAAATTATGAAAAATTGTTTAATATTTTTGTAGGGATTGAACATTGTTTTTATATTTTTCTTAGCCAAGAGTTTCACGATGTGATCGGTGGTGCCTTGCATGTAAGGAAGAGAGAGGAGAGCATGACGATGAGAGGAGGGAGAAGAGGTTTTAGGTTTTTTTTTTGTTGGTTGAGAGGAAGGATTGATTAATTTGTGTGTGTGTG
>JZKD02S1628374.1:1357523-1368459 GCA_000966675.3 Picea glauca | reverse complement strand
TGAGAGAGAGAGAGAGAGAGAGAGAGAGAGAGAGAGAGAATAGTCATTGGAAAAAAGGGTTTTGGTTAAATGGGCCTTTTCCTTTGCAAAAAATTGAGGGTCAGAAATCCGTATGAAACAGGTAATCAAGGTTTTTAGGAAAATGGATTTTTGGACTTGGTGATGGTGGGAACTAGAGTTTAGATGGATACAAACTTAGACACTCTTGGAAACCCACCATTCATCACCTTTACCATTATACCTATGGCTTTGAGTTTTCCCTCCATCAACTTCATCCCCCTTGTTTTAATCAAACAAGTTCTTTGTTTCTTTCTTCCCCTTTCTTAACCTTCTGACTCATAATCCCATTATTTCCTCCCTATTTTATCCCTTACTTCTTATTTTAACCACTTTGAGTTATAAATATCTCTCTTTCCTCTATATATCATTTTCTCTTTTCTAATATGATCTCCCCTTATTCATTTTCAATTACTTCTTGAATCTCCCTTATTCTTATATTATTTCTCTATTTTTTTTCTCTCTCTTTAGTGGTTATCCTTTTCCTTTCTCTATTATGATATTATCTTTCTATTTAATTTTTATGTCCCTCCTTGATTATTGTACTTTCAATTGTCCATCCTCATTGACTATATCACCTTCTCCCCCAATCTCTTCAGCTCCACCCTTTCTTTTATTTTAACACGTGACTATTTTAATTTGATACTTTATTATTTTTCTAATTTAATCCATTTTAATACTTTAACATTAACTAATTTTTTATTATTATTAATTTAATATTTTCACCCCTTTATCCTAATTGATCTATAATCTTAACATCTATTTTCCCTTTATGTATTCTTGACAACAACCGCACCCACTCCTTGGAGCACGACCGCTCTCCTCAGGACCTTCTTGACTTTCGGCCCGAAGAACTCAACGGTTCTTCTATTTCCCTATCAGGAAATCTGCACCCCACAGGTTCTTCTTCGTGCGCGATCCTCCCTTCCTTAACTTCTCAGAGGATCGGAACTCGCTACTCGCGACACCAAGATTTTGGTTCTACAACCTCCGATACCTGAGGCACCGAAAATCCGATGCGCACGTGTGACTTGACCCGTCCACACCCATCACTTCTCTCGGGACTTCCACGCTATCGCTGCCTCGCACTATCATGACTTCGCCGCTCGCGACTCCCAGCGCTCGGTTCTCCAACTCCTGACATTCGAGATGCCGAAAGGCCGAGACTCGCGATCTCGCTCCCTCGCGACTTCACCACTCGCGAGATCAAATGACTCCTACCTCGGCTTCTGAGGCCCGAGACGCCAAACCTCCGATGGTTTATGCCACCTGTCCTCCACTATCTTCTGTGGCCCACACTACTTACGTAGCTGTCAGAATATCACACCTCTCTCTATCGCGACTTCTGTTGCGTAGATTAGGAGTCTCTCCTTATGAACTCTCGATATGTCGATCCTCGACTAGAACCACGATCCTCGTGATCCCCAATCGACGGCTCCTTCCCTCCTGAGCTTAGAATCTTCAGACGTTCACATCGAAAATCCCCTTGCGCCTCCACCAGATCCAACGGTCCTTGGAACTTTGCGAAATCTCCTCGGAGAATTTTGTCTATTCATTTCTCCCTCATACAATTTCACAAAAAGGAAGAAATGTCTCTCCATGAGACTCGTTGTCTGCTCGCCAACCTGCGTTGCTTTTCCGCACCTTCGACGGCAACTTCCCCTATGCTTATCCTTCCTTGAGTTCAAAGGCCTACTCCTCCTGAGCTTCCTTGTGATTCTCAATTACTTAGAAGGACCCTTGCATGCACTCCTTGTGGAAAATCTTCAACCTTGTCTAAGTGTTGAAGTCTTTCGACCCTGCGCACTCCTGCAGCATAAATCTTTCAATACTTTGTTCAGAATCACAACTCTAAGACTTTTCTTGGCCTGCACACTCCTTACATGGCACTGTGCCTAACTGTACTTCTGAGAAGAATGAGAACAAAATCTATCTCTAAGTGAACCCTTCTGCCAACGCACTCCTTGCGGACAATTCGACTGCACTCCTTGCAGGAATCTTCTGGCTCCCTTAGAGAAACAATTGAAACTCATTCACTCACCCTCTCAAACTTCAATTCAACCATGAAATCACATACATAGCATATAAAAGCAAATGTATGACAAGAAGAAAATATTCATAAACATAACAACATCAACACAGAGAATAAACACATAACCATGGATTTGAATCAAACCTTTCTTCTATTAATTCAATATCTGTACATGTATGTTTTTCTACAATTCTCTGCTTGCTCTTGCTCTTCTTGCTTCAATATGATTGATATGTTACAATGATACAATGAGGGTGTCTATATCCTTTTTCCCTCTTGGACTCTAAAGCTATCAAATCTACCATTAAATTCCTATCTACTAGCATTAGCTATCTTAAATGCCTCATCTACCTAAGAACGAGAGCTATTCGCTCAAGGTCCATTACAATATACAAGTGCGCTCTTTCATAAATGATCTCATTTAAGGTTTGCACAACATTCCCAAAGTGTTTTCAAAAATGTGTGCTGGCTTATCCAGCTGTCTCCCGCTCCACGCTGGCTCGCTTGATATGTTGGCGATGCTCCTGCATCATAATCCTCGGCTTGAAAAATTTCATGGGCTCCTTTCCATGAGCTCCTGCACGGTCTATCCGTGCTTCTGTATCATTGCTTTAGTCTCCCAACTGGCATCTTCCACTGGATGATTCTTCCACTTGACCAGATATTCAAAGTATTCTTTTCTCCTGGTCTTCTTTCCCACTCTCTTGTCCAGTATACACTCCATCTGTGGCCTTTCTGCTATTGGCATCTTCTTCTGCCACTGGATCACCGGTTCCTCTACTCCAGGCTTTACTTCTCCAGCCCTGTATGGGTATAAATCTGCGATATTAAATATCGAAGATATTCCAATGCCATCCGGCAACTCAATATCATAAGCATTCTCTCTGAATTTCTTCAGGACTCTGCATGGCTCGATTTTCTTCATCTTTAGCGTATTGTATGTTCCCCTTGGGAACCTTTCTTTCCTCAAGTGTGCCAGAACTAGATCACCAACTTCAAACTGAAGTTGTCTCCGATGTTGATCTGCCCTGTGCTTGTACTCCTGATTTGAATCTTGCAGTCGCTCCTTCACCTTCTTGTGAAGTTCTTTCATCGCCTCAGCGAATTCCTCTGCACTAGCACTGCTAGTCGCAGTCCGTTCTGAATCCCTCAATTCGAAAACTCCTCTCGGCTGGATCCCATATACAAACTGAAATGGACTCTTACTTGTACTCTGATTCATTGAATCATTGTACGCAAATTCTTCTTGTGGTAATATGTTGTCCCAGCTGCCATGGTGCTTCGTCACCAAGCTCCTCAGCAAATCTCCCAGACTTCTGTTTACTACTTCTGTCTATCTGTCTATCTGAGGATGATAAGCAAAACTAAATGCCAAGTTAGTGCCCAACTTCTTCCATAAGGTCCTCCAGAAATTCCCTATGAATTTCGTATCCCTATCTGATACTATACTTCTCGGCAATCCATGAAGTCGAATGACCTCCTTGAAAAACAAATTCGCGATGTGAGTCGCATCACTGCTCTTCTGACACGAAATGAAATGTGCCATCTTTGAAAACCTATCCACCACTACAAAGATGGAATCAACACCTCTTTGGGTTCTCGACAATCCCAATACAAAATCCATGCTGATCGCCTCCCATGGTCACTCTAGTATGGGAAATGGCTGATAAAAACCCGTATTCCATTTTCTCCCCTTCGAATGCTGGCAAATCCTGCATTTGTCAACAAATCGCTTGACCTCTGCTCGCATGCCTGGCCAAAAATATGATTCGCTCAACTTCGCGAATGTTTTTTCATGGCCAAAATGTCCGACCAATCCACCGTTGTGCTTCTCTTTCACCAAGTTCTCCCTCATGGAGCAAATTGGAATACACAATTGATTGCCTCTTAACAACAATCCCTCCTGGATCATGTAGTCTATCCAAGGACTTCGATCTCTGAGAACTATATTCTTAGCTGCTTCATACACTTCTCTGAAATCTACATCTCCTGCGTACATGTCCCTGAGATTTTCAAAACCCAATGTTTTGACTTGAAACTCCTGCAGCAGCAAACATTTCCTGCTCAAAGCATCAGCCACTTTTTTAGCAGTACCTAAAATATGCTTAATCACAAACGTGAAATTCTGCATATACTCTACCCATTTTGCATGCTTCTGATTCAACTTATCCTGTTGACTCACAAACTGCAATGCATGATTATCACTGTACAAAACATATTCTTTCGGGATCAAGTAATTTCTCCACTTCTTCAACACCTGTACGATAGCATAAAATTCCTTATCATACATGGAGTATTTCAGCTTTGATTCATCCAGCTTCTCGCTGAAATAGGCGACTGGTCTGTCCTCCTGACTTAAGACCGCTCCTATGGCATATCCGCTTGCATCACATTTCACCTGAAATGTCTTCTGGAAATCCAGTAACACCAACACTGGTCGTTCCGTGATCTTCCGCTTCAACAAATTGAAGCTCTTCTCAGCCTCTGATGTCCAATGAAAAGATTTATGTCGTTTCTTCACTGTGTCCATCATTGTTGCGCTAATTCCACTGAAATTCCTAATGAACTTTCGGTAGAAACTATCCAAACCATGGAAACTTCTCACCTCGAAAATATTTCTCGGTGATGGCCAATTCTTAATCACCTCCACTTTGTCCGGATCCATCTTCAACTCATTCACTGAAATACCAAAACCCAAATAAATGAGCTCTGTCTTCATAAATGAGAACTTTTTCATATTAATCAATAGCTTCTCCTGTTGTAGTTTCCTCATCACAATGGCCAAATGCTTCAGATGGTCAGCCTCTGATTTACTGTAAATCAGTATGTCATCCAGATACACAATGACGAACTTCTAGATGAATTCCCTCAACAATTCATTCATTAGTCTCATAAAAGTACTCGGTGCATTCGTCAAGCCAAACGACATGACCAGCCATTCATACAGACCTTCGTTTGTCTTGAATGTTGTTTTCCATTCATCACCTTCTCTCATGCGAATCTGGTGATATCTTCTTTTCAAATCTATCTTTGAAAAGTACTTTGCTCCACTCAGGCAATCCATCAGATCATCCATCCTCGGCAGTGGAAACATGTACCTGATGGTTATCTTATTTTATCACCCTTGAATCAGTGCACATCCTCCAGCCTCTGTCTTTCTTCGGACTGAGCACTATTGGAACAACACATGGACTCAGGCTTTCTCTGACTAATCCTTTGTCCAACAACTCCTGGACCTGCTTTTTGACCTCCTCGTTTTCCAGCGGCGTCAATCTGTACATAGTTTTGTTCGGTAAACTAGCTCCTGGTATGAGGTCAATGTGGTGACTCACACTCCTCATCGGTGGCAATGAACAAGGTAATTCGTCCACGATGATATCAGCAAAATCTCCCAACAGTTCCTAAATTTCATCTGGTAAATCATCCATTCTTGTGCTAGTTAGAACAATCCTCGGCTTTCTGACCACAAAGAATTGTGGATCTTCTTTCTTCTCCATCTCCATAAGAAGCTCCTTCCCACTCATGAGAAGTATTATGTTTCTTACTTCTGGCTTCACCTCCTTATCCTTTATTGGAAGCAACCTGTGTGTCCTCCCATCCTTCTCTAAAGTATATGTGTGTGTTCATCCTCCCATCATGAACCACATTTCAGTCATATTTCCATGGTCTACCCAACAATAAATGACATACATCCATGGGAATGACATCACATAAGACCTTATCATTATATCCACCGATATTGAATTCAACTAAAAACTGTTTAGTGATGCTCACCTGATGTCCCTTCTGTAGCCATGAAACTTTGTATGGACTCGGGTGATTAGTTGTCTCCAGTTCCAACTTCTCTACCATCTCGGTTGAAATGAGATTATTTGTGCTACCGCTGTCTACAATAACCTTGCATACCCAATCCTTGGTCTTTCAAGTTGTCCTAAACAGTCTAGTCCTTCGAGATGAACTCTCCACCTCCTTCTCAGGTGTTAAAAGGACTTTGTGCACTGTCAGTGACCTTCCTACCTCAGTGTCTTCTGTCTCAACATCACGCCTCTGTGCCTCAGTGATGTGAGCTTCTCCAATGTCTTTCTTTTTCTCTGGACACTCAAATGACTTGTGCCCATTCTTCCCATGTGTGAAACATGTGATGACTCCACCTCTTCCTCTTCCTCTGCCCCCGGTATGAGGAAAAGTGTTCGCGTCAACATAATCTCCCCTCTGCTCATTATGCTTCCCTCTCTGTTCAACATGCTGACGTTGCTATGAACTTGCACCTCTATCCACTTTACCCTGAGGTTTCTTCCATTCCTCCTTGGGCTTCTGAGTTCTTTCTTGGGAAACTGCTTTGCCTCTGGGATGACTTCTGCCTCGCCCTCGCTGACCTTTCTTATGGATCAACTTCTCTTTGACTTTCAGAGCCATCTGATAAGCATCCTCCACCGTCCTGATGGTAAACATGCTTAATTCATCCTGAATGTCATATCTCAGACCATTCAGATATCTGGCAACCTTCTCATCATCGCTCTCCCGATTACCTGCTCTGATGTTCAGTCGATAGAATTCCTCAGTGTATTCTTTCACTGTCATCAGTTTTTGTCTCAAGTTCTACATTATCCTGAACAGAGTAATTTGGTAGTCCCTTGGGATGAACTTTGCCTTCATCTTCACGATCATTCGATCCCAACTCTTAATCTTTTGCTTGCCTTTGCAGAGTCTATCAGCTTGTAGCTTGTCCCACCACAATGCTATATGTCCTTTCAAGCGCGTAACATCATGCCTGATTTTCTTATCCTCTTCGATATCTTCATAATCGAAGTAGGTGTCAAGAGCTCTAATCTAATCTAGTAGCTCTTCTGCATCTAGATTCCCCTCATAGACTGGAATATCCATCTTCGCTTTCGCACCCATCCTGGCGATAGCTTTAATCAGTCGTTCAGTTGATGCATCTTCGGCTGCAACTTCCTCGTCGCGTTCAGCCTCAATTTTTCTCTCGGAATCACTTAGATCCCCTGCACTGGCTATGCGTCTCTGCACTGCCTCCATATCTTCTAATCTCACTCGAAGATCTCGCATTTGCCTCTCCATTTCTGGATTTCCTAATGGCCTACCTCCTCTTCGCACCTCCCTATCTTCAGGGTTAGGCGACTGTCTCTCTCTTCTAGGCGGCATGGCAAATTCTTTTCTCTGCTGTAGAAAGCAAAGAATTCCCGCTTTGATACCACTCTGACAGCAACCACACCCACTCCTCGAAGCATGACCACTCTCCTCAGGACCTTCTTGACTTTCGGCCCGAAGAACTTAACGATTCTTCTATTTCCCTATCGGGAAATCTGCACCCCACAGGTTCTTCTTTGCACGCGATCCTCCCTTCCTTAACTTCTCGGAGGATCAAAACTCGCTACTCGTGACACCAAGATTTTGGTTCTACAACCTCCGATACCCGAGGCACCGAAACTCTAATGTGCACGTGTGACTTGACCCGTCCACACCCGTCACTTCTCTCGGGACTTCCGCGCTATCGTAGCCTCGCACTATCGCGACTTTGCTGCTCGCGACTCCCAACGCTCGGTTCTCCAACTCCCGACACGTGAGACGTCGAAAGGCCGAAACTCGTGATCTCGCTCCCTTGCGACTTTGCCACTCGCGAGATAAAATGACTCCTACCTCGACTTCCGAGGCCCGAGACGCCAAACCTCCGATGGTTTACGCCACCTATCCTCCACTATCTTCTGTGGCCCACACTACTTACGTAGCTGTCGGAATATCGCACCTCACTCTATCGCGACTTCTGTTGCATAGATTAGGAGTCTCGCCTCATGAACTCCTGATATGTCGATCCCCGAGTAGAACCACGCTCCTCGTGATCCCCAATCGGCGGCTCCTACCCTCCTGAGCTTAGAATCTTCAGACGTTCGCGCTGAAAATCCCCTTGCACCTCCGCCATATCCAATAGTCCACAAAATTTTGCGAAATATCCTCGGAGAATTTCGTCCGTCCGTTTCTCCCTCATACAATTTCACGAAAAGGAAGAAATGTCTCTCCACGAGACTCGTTGTCTGCTCGCCAACCTGCGCTGCTTCTCTGCACCTTCGACGACAACTTCCCCTGTTCTTACCCTTCCTTGAGTTCGAAGGCCTACTCCTCCTGAGCTTCCTTGCGATTCTCAATTACTTAGAAGGACCCTTGCACGCACTCCTTGTGGCAAATATTCAACCTTGTCTAAGTGTTGAAGTCTTTCGACCCTGCGCACTCCTGCAGCATAAATCTTTCAATACTTTGTTCAGAATCGCAACTCTGAGACTTTTCTTGGCCTGCGCACTCCTTACACAACACTGTGCCTAACTGTACTTCTGAGAAGAATGAGAACAAAATCTATCTCTAAGTGAACCCTTCTGTCAATGCACTCCTTGCGGACAATTCGACTGCACTCCTTGCAGGAATCTTCTGGCTCCCTTAGAGAAACAATTGAAACTCATTCACTCACCCTCTCAGACTTCAATTCAACCATGAAATAACATACACGGCATATAAAAGAAAATGTATGACAGGAAGCAAATATTCATAAACATAACAACATCAACACAGAGAATAGACACATAACCATGGATTTGAATCAAAGCTTTCTTCTATTAATTCAATATCTGTACATGGATGTTTTTCTACAATTCTCTGCTTGCTCTTGCTCTTCCTGCTTCAATATGCTTGATATGTTACAATGATACAATGAGGGTGTCTATATCCGTTTTCCCTCTTGGACTCTAAAGATATCAAATCTACCATTAAATTCCTATCTACCAGCATTAACTATCTTAAATGCCTCATCTACCTAAGAACGAGAGCTATCCACTCAAGGTCCATTACAATATACAAGTGCGCTCTTTCATAAATGATCTCATTTAAGGTTTGTGCAACATTCCCAAAGTGTTTTCAAAAATGTGTGCTCGCTTATCCAGCTGTCTCCCACTCCACGCTGGCTCGCTTGATATGTTGGCGATGCTCCTGCATCAATTCTTCTCTTTATACTATCATCATTTACTCTTTATATATTCTTCTCTTTATTCTAATATTTTCTTGCTTTACTCTTTTCCTAACTCCTAAACTTCTTTAAATCTCCATGGACTTTATTGTTTCTCTCTTCATTATTATGTTTATCCTTTGTCTATTCTATTATTACATTTATCTAATCTAATATTATTCCTCTCTCCCTCCTCATTATACCTTTTTAAATATTTTAATACTACCTTCTCTACCTTATACTCCAATGTATCCTTTAATTTAATACTTTATCATTTAACTTAATACTTTATTATAATTCTTTATTTCAATCTAATACCTTAATAATATTCTAATTTAATATTTTAATTATTCTCTATTATTAATTTAGTATTTGTAATTATTTTTTTCATCTATTCTTAGCAACCTCTTAACAACCTCCTTACTAATCTAAATTTGTTAATAGTTCATTTCTTCTATATTTACATACCTTAACACTCTTTTACAACATATCAACTTCTTACATGTTCGTGATTAAGGGTGGAGTGTCCACTCGAAATCTTGGACATTTCGAAAACTCCACACATTTTTAATCCATAAGTTTTTCCATTATTATGAATAACTGTGGAAACCTACATACTCATATATTCTAATCATTTTGAGAATGCACTCATTCATCATATATATCCAATAGCTATACATGGATTCACTAGTCGTACACAAGATTTATGTCATGCTATCAAACAATTATCTGTATTTCTAAGGTTGTTTATTTAACTCTTATTTAGATGATAAATTTATGTTTACTAAGTATATACATAATAATATCAAGTATTGTGACTTTAAATATTAAATTACTAAATAGTAACATTTTCCATCTTGACTTTAGCAGATCACATCCAAAGAGATACATGTCATGAGTGTCCCCAGATGGCATAATGAAATAGTAGAAATTGTTTGTATTTTCGAGAAAGAGTTACCTTCTAATTTTATGGATACTCATGTCCACATTTTTATACATTTTATCAAAGACATTCAATTAGTTGGTGTGGTGAGTTGTAGATAGATGTTATTCCTAGAGAGGTACATGAAACCACTTAAGGGGTTTTTAAGGAAATGATTATGTCCTAAAGGGTGAATGTGTAAGGGTATGTTGTTGATGAATCTTTTTTTAAAATGTTTGAGTTCTTGAAACAAATGCATATATATGCTCCAATGATGTGGGAAGGTGATTGTGATGAACAACGATTAGAAGGAAAGAAACTTTTAAAAAATGAAAAAACATGGACTTTAAGAGGTTATATACTTATTTGACATATATATGGTTCTAATTGTGTATTTTAATGAATAACTAATTTCCATGAAAGAAAAGAATAATATTAAGTCCTCACTGACATTGCAGATGATGATGAATAGGATAAAAGGAATACACACACTACCAAGAAATGGGTGGCAATGTACAATGAGATTTGTAAAAAAATTACAAGAATATATCAAATCATTTAGAAGGTCAAACCCTCATATTCCACTCCCTAATCAAGGATTATGTGATTAATGACATACAAAGTGCAGAAACACAAGGGTGAAGGAGAAAATTAAAAATTGGGACTAACTAACAAGGAAAGTGAACTAGATGCATTGAACATAAGAATTTGATGAAAATGACAATGTGTGATGGATCATTAGATTAACTACATGTGTTTAGTTAAACATATTTATGTACTACTGTATAATTTTAAGAATAATTTTTATTTTAATATGAAAATTAGTCTATGCATGAAGGTGAAAACATATCATGTGAAATGGGCATTTGGTCACCATTTTAGAGTGGAGAGTGTAGATCATGGCAAAGAAACATGT
>JZKD02S1628374.1:1312776-1330300 GCA_000966675.3 Picea glauca | reverse complement strand
AACTATCATAAGTTAAAGTAATTAATTGCCTCTTTACATTTTACATCCACACATTTTATTTAATTCTTAATCTCTTCATGTTACCAAAAATTTTATGAACACCCACAATTATTACTTAAGTGGTTTTAAATTTTATTATTTTATTTTTTATATATATATATTTATTTATTTATTTCTTTTATAAAGGTAGAGAAAATTTTACCCCTAGAAAAGTTTTAAACTTAGGACTTAGATTATGAACTAGGTGACATTTTAATTAGGGAAGTTGTTTTAAAATTTCTTAATGAGATATTTGTCTTAGGGCCATCTAGGTTCGTTCCTTTATCATCATCAATGTGACATGCCCTTTAGGACGCACTACATGCTCCAAAGGTGCCACTCGCCTCTTTTGTTTCTTTTGCGTGGCGTGCCCTTCAGGACGCACCACGTGCTCCAAGTGTGCCACTCGCCTCTTTTATTTCTTTTACGCAACGTGCCCTTCAGGATGCACCACGTGCTCCAAGGGTGCCACTCGCCTCTTGATTGATTGGTAGACATTAATAACCCCTGGAGTCAACACTCCACCAGGTGAACTTGTGGGAGACTAAGGGCTTCTACAGAATAAGGCCCCCGCCTTATTGCGCACCCCTTAGAATTGACGTGAGCGACTGTCACAGTCTGCCATCACAACATCGTGGGTCCTCTCGAACTAGGTAATCATTAACCTATAGTTCGAGCCACAGTGGTAGTGCTAGTAGGTTGTGGTAGGGATGCTATCCACACCTCTCCCTCAACCTCTCTGGTAGTCATGTGTGACCCCTTTACTCCATATGTGAGTCTAGTCAGCAAGATATCGTCAGCATGTATCATCAACAAATCATGTCAGAACATGTCCACATCATATCATCTAATCAAAATGTATTAATATCACAGTAAATCAATCAAACCCCAATAGCACACTCCCTGACTCGATCTAGAGTCCAAGGGGTTCCATCGATGCCTCTGCATCCTCAAGGTCCAAAACCCTAGACACTCAGTAAAACCGAGTCAATAGCACCTGTCTATGTCAATGTAGTAAAAAAACATGTCATTTACCCATGACGCATCATATTCAAAACCAAATGTTTTAATATCATAATAATCCGGATCACTTGCGAACAAGTGTCCTCAAAGAATAAGTTCTCTCAGTGCACCAGAGAGGGATGTTACATACACCCCCTCTTGGTTTAAACTTCATCTCGAAGTTTCTCAGTATAAATGCCAAAATAAGTGTATCACAGTATCATATGTCTATCTATCAAACAAAAATGGAAACTATTGGCGCATATCATATGCATCCTCCTAGGTTGCCGAGTGTGGACTATGATTGTCCCATTGGACCTTGACCTGATCCACCATTCGAAGTCATAGTTGTCGAATGCGATGATCCAATATGTAGACCGGCTTAGCCGTGAGCGCTCCCTCGTCTGATACCTGCAAGGAACTCATGTCAATAACATGTGTAGGATCACTAATATAATGTCTCAAAATAGATACATGAAAAACATCGTGCATACACCTCAAGGAATCAGGCAAGGCTAGTTGATAGGCCATGGGCCCCTTTTTCTCCACAATCTCTAAAGGTCCCACAAACCTAGGAGAGATTTTATATCCATTCCCAAACTTGATCGAACTCTTAAGTGGTTTAACCCGTCAGAAGACTCGATCGTCGACCTCGTAACTACGGTCGACACGGTGTGCATCAACATAACTCTTCTGTCAATCCTGTGCTTCTTTAATCCTTTGTCCTATTATTTGCATTTTCTCTTCCATTTCTTGGATCGCTTCTGGTCTCACCAGGACCCTATCCTCAAGTCGATCCCAACTCAAGGGCGTCTGACATGGTCACCCATAAAGAAACTCGAAAGTCTACATCTTAATGGTGCTCTGGTAACTGTTGTTGTAAGCGAACTCCACTAGTGGCAAGAATTCTTCCCAACGCTTTTGTTGGTCCATCACGTACATGCGCAACATGTCCTCCAAGGTTTGGTTAGTTTGTTTGGTTTTCCCGCCTGTCTCTGGGTGATACGCAGTACTAAAGTTAAGTTGGGTTCCCAAGGCCTCTTGGAAACTCATCCAAAATTGACCAGTAAACACCAATCCTCGATCAGATATAATCCTCTTGGGCATACCATGCAGCCTCACAATCTCAATGATAAAAACTCTAGCTATGTCAGGTGCCTGATATGTCGTATGCACAGGAATAAAGTAAGCACTCTTCGTCAAAGTGTCTACTACTACAAAAATCGAGTCATGTCTCCTTGTCATCAGTGTCAAACCAACAATAAAATCCATTGAAATAACCTCCCATTTCGATTCCGGAATAGCATGTGGTTGTAGTAATCCTACTGGGTGTCTATGTTCAGTCTTTACCTACTGACATTCTAGACATCTGGCCACATAGTTGACTATGGCTGCCTTCATTCCCTTCCAAAAGAATAAGGGCTTAAGGTTTGCCCTCATCTTCATGACTCCCGGGTGAGCCATGTAAACTGCTCTATGAGCCTCGCTCAGGATTAACACCCTCAACTCATCATTTGGAGGTACATAAATATGACCTTTGAACCTCAATAAACCATCACTATCAAATGAAAATCCCTCAAATCGTGGTACCATCATTGTGTTTTTTCCGATAAAACCCTCGACCTCTTTGTACCAGTCATCATCACACTGTAAAGTTAGAATATTTTCACATAGATTCATCTGAAGAGGAAACACCAAAAATATCTATGGGCTCCGAATCAAAGCATCTGCCACTCGGTTCATTGTTCCCTTTATGTAAGTAATCTCAAAGTCGTACTCGCTAATCAATTTCGATCAACGTCGTTGTCGCGCGTTCAGGTTGCTTTACGTAAAAATGTGTTGTAGTCCACAATGATTAGTATTTAGTTCAATTTTTTGTCCAACAAGGTAGTGTCTCCAAACCTTCAAGGCATATACAATGGCTAATAACTCCAAATCATGTGTCGTGTAGTTCTCCTCATGCCTTCTCAGTTTCCTCGAAATGTAAGCAATCACTCGTTCGTATTTCATCAAGACTCTGCCTAAACCTTCCTTGGATGCGTCTGTGCATACCAAGAAGTTCGCATCCATGTCAAGGACCTTTAGTATCAGCGCTGTTGTGAACAACTCCTTAAGCCTCCGAAATGATTCTGCGCATTTCTCGATCCAAACAAACTTCTTTTTTTTCTTCTGCAATTCTGTGATCAGATTTGCTATCTTCAAAATTCCCTCGACAAACCGTCAATAGTATCCTACCAAACCCATAAAGCTATGCACTTTCATGACATTCGTCGGCGCAGGCCATTCCATAATAGCCTCGACCTTGGTTGGATCTACGGCAATTCCTTCGCCGGAGATGACATGCCCTAAGTAGTGAATCCTCGATTGATAAAAAGAGCATTTGGACAATTTCCCATACAATTTGTTCTCTCGCAGACACTATAGTACCAAGCGCAAGTGCTCATCATGCTCCTCCATCGTACGAGAGTAAATCAAAATATCGTCAATGAACACTTGGACAAACTTGTCCAAGTACTCGTAGAACACCTCGTTCATCAAACTCATAAATACCCCAGGGGCATTGGTCAGTCCGAACGGTAAAATAGTAAACTCGTAATGTCCAAACCTCGTCTTAAAGGCGATCTTAGGGACGTCATCCTCCTTGATCCGCAACTGGTGATACCCTGATCGCAAATCGATCTTGGAGAACACCGTCACACCCTTCATTTGATCGAACAGATCATCAATTCTCGGCAATGGATATTGATTCTTGATTGTAGCCTTGTTCAGTTGACTATAGTCAATGTAAAGCCTCCACGATCTGTCCTTCTTCTGTATGAAAATAATAGGTGCACCCCACGGTGACACACTAGGACGTATCAGTCCTAGGTCCACCAACTCCTTTAGTTTCATTTTAACCTCTTGTAACTCCGGAGTCAACATCTGATAAGGCGTGCTTGCTATCGGTTCAGTCCCCGGTTTTAGTTCTATGGTAAACTCCAATTCTTTCTCCGGTTGCATCCCAAGTAACTCCTTCGAAAACACGTTCGCAAACTCTCTCACCACTGGAAGGTGTTCTAGACCTTCCGCTAGTCCCTTCTCGTTTAATGCAAGGATCGCATAAATCTTGCACCCCTTGCGCATACTATTCTGTAGCTGTAAGGAAGAGATGAACCTTAGGGAAACTCCCTGGTTCTGGCCTACAATCACACGTCTCTATCCCTCGTCATCGACCAAGCTCAACCATTTTGTCTTACAATTGAGTATCGCCTCATGCAATTCAAACCAATCCATACCAATCACGACATCATAAGATCCTAATATCATGATGTACAAGTTGACCCTGGTGACAAACTCTCCCAGGTTAAGGGCACAACCCATAACCTTTCCCCCGACCTTTTGTTTGGCTCCTGAGGCCATCTATATGAAGCTAAACTCATCATGTTCGATTTCCTTTACCTTAATCCTTTTTAGCGTTGCACTAGAAATGAAACTCTTGGTAGCACCGAGATCTATCAAAATACTAAGGGTCTGGTCAGCGACGACACCTGTCGTTTCGAGCACAGTCAACTTATGCTCTACCTGGTGGTTATTCACCGCTGCATGAATCTAATGGGCCTTGCCCATATCTCCCATGGTAGTGGGTCCTGCTAATCTGGATGCTCTAGTCCTCTCCATAGGACAGTCGCGCTGGTAGTGTGGCTCCCCACACGTCCAACACCCCTTCTTCGGCCCAGTTGTCTTGGTACCTGAAGTAGAAGATGATGGCCCATCGGCCTGGAACCCTGGTCTGTTCTGCTGAGCAATCCTAAACTGTTGTTGTTGCAGGTGACGCTATTATTGATGTTGTGGTCCCCAGTAAGGTGCCCGTTATTGAGGCGTCGGTTGTTGAGGTGTAGTGAAAGTGGATCCCCTCTGGAAGCCACGATATCCTAATGTATGTCTCGCTGGTGTCTGGTGTTGCTGTGTTCTAGATGAAACCTTCCCTACTGGTCTTGCTAGAGTCCTGGTCTGACCCCCACTGATAAGCTCCTCCTCTGCTATGAGGGCCTTCTAGATGACATCATGCAAGGTTTGATGCATCAAAATCCTAACCTTTGCACACAGGCTGCCATTAAGGCCGAACACGAACCTGTTGACCTTAATTTTTTCAGTGTTAAGGTGCGGAGCGTACCATAGCAGCTCCATAAAATGGGCCTCATACTCAGGCACCGTATGACCTCCTTGTTGTAGGGCATTGAACTCATTGAGCTGATGCTCAATGAATTCCTCTGAAAGGTACCTCTCTCGGAACCGTTCCTCGAACAGTTCCCATGACACATCTTCGACGACCATGTTCAGCTGCGGTAGGAGCGTCTTCCACCATAGAAGAGCGCTCCCCTTCAGTTGAAACACCACCATGCAAACCATCATGTTGGAGGTATAATCGCAAATTGTGAAGCACATTTCCATGTTATCCAACCATGCCTCAGTGGCTGCGCCGTCCGGGGCACCAAAGAAATCGGGAAATTTGATCTTCTCGAGTTCACGATGAATTCTACCAGCACCGACCGGAGTGCACGGTGGAACCTCAGCGGGTGTCAGTGCCCTGGCCTCATCTCTGTCCAAACGGATGATCAGTGCCTCGGACACGCGTTGAAAGGATCTCATCATTCTGACTACATCGCCAACTGCTATCTGCTCCTGCCTGAGAACCTTCTCATCTCCCTGGGGGTTAGACCCCTCAGGTGTGGATGCTACTGGAGGCGTCACGCCTCCTCCCCTAGCACCCTGTCATCTACCTCCACGGCGTCCTCTAACCATGATTACTTGCATGCACATAAACAACTCGATTAGCAACAGTACAATCAAATCATGTCAATGAAAGCCGTAGTGATCCCAGGTCATGGGTTGAACACACTCTGATACCATATGTAACAAACCTCCCATTTGTCATGACATCGACCTCTCAAAAAAAGTGCAATATTTATTTATTTTTTATTTATTTATTTATTTATTTTATTGTGTGTGCATGTGTACAAGGGTAGTAAATACATTCGACTCTGCGTCGCCACCCGGCGACGAACATGATGCATACAATGGTGAACACAACATAACGACCTAAGATGCACATCAAGTAACTGCAAGCAATGAACGACAATCAACCGATAAATAAATAAGACTGACTACCCATTCGTCCTACCCTACAATGGTTAGGACCTCCAAGACACATAAGAAACACTCAAGCCCAGGTTCCCATCGATTTTGACCATTTAAGGTCTCAGGTCTGGCGACTGTTCTGAGGAACGAGGTGTCTACATCCCACTAACACAATCCAGACCAAAATTAAATATGCTAAATCAACAAACATCAATGATAATCGTTGCACGATAAAGTTCTATGAATCAATGCACATCACATGAATTCCACGGTGAAAGAGAATTTGATTACTAAATCCATCATGAAACAACATAAGTGCGAGCGCTATGAAATCAACTTTATTTTAATTCAAGATGCAAAGGTAGCCATCTACTTTACTTCAAGCACGGGATAAATCATTCATTAAATTCTACTATAGCTAACACTTTAAATGAATGTAGCATGGATGAGGACCACCATTCATTTTTAAAACAAAAAGGCCTATTAGCTTAAATCAACAGTTTTACTAAAGTGGTAGTTGTGATTGTGAAAATTTTTCTTTTAATTCAACAACATCAAGTAAAATAGTTTAATAATGAGAACATTCTTAAAGTTTTAATAACTTTAAAGGAATCAAGCATGATCTAAAAAAAACCCTAAATGTCTGCATTAGTGGGTATTATCTATGGTATATAATTTATTACCTTCTTAAAATTCCAAGGGTGGATTTAATTAATTAGGTGTTACAATAGTTAAGCTACAAAAATTTTCCAAACTAAAACACTAATAAGGGGAACCCACATTTTTGGGCATCTGCATAAAAGTTTGTTTTGGGGTGAGTCGAAGAGTTATTAAATTATTTCCACCTCTCAAAGGTAAGAGGGATTACATTGCAGAGTTAGCTAGCTAGAAGACTCCACTAAAAAATGATTAAAACAATACACAAATGATATTAAACAATACCCGCTAAAATTTATTTTAGGACCATTTATTTTATTCCAATTTATAGATAGATTCGTTAGATTATTAGATTCTCAACAATTACGAACAAATTGTTGACTTGTGAGGAATTATATAAATAAAATTTGTCTATCAGAGATCTTTATAATAGTTATCAATTGACTGGAAGGGAGAATTGAATCACAGATAAATCAAGGGGACGTGGAAGCAAAACAAGGAAGTAGAATTGCGACAACCTCTAATTAAGGGACCAATCTCACCTCAACTAACGATTCTAGAAACATTAATTGTTACCTTCACGACTTCCCTCATCTAAACACCACACACCACCAGGGAAGGAGCAAATTGAGGGCATATTATTGATATTAAATAATCATTGAGAGAGGGGACTGCTAGACTGGTTGGTGTCATGAGTAAAAAGTCTTGCCTTCACACCTAGTGAAGAGTTAATCACGCCTTCGAGGCTCTTTTGCTTAAACCATTGAAGTTTACATTTTAATAATAACTTCATAACATTTCATTATAATTATTGGAGATGGTTGAGCCCCCCTGCGTTTTCCAAGTTCAAGAGTCTACCCCAGCGTGGTATCGTTCTCTACAGATTTGGAAAGGCATGCTGGTCATTAAAGAATGTAAAAATCCAAGGCTACATGATAAATGTAAAATGTTGTCATTAAATAGAAATGCAGTCTCCTGCCAACTAACATAATTGCCTGGTCATTAAATACGTTCACATATGCCAATGCACCAAATTGGAATTGCCAGGAACTGCAATCGCATGCCAGTGGCGCAAGCTGCCCTCGGATGACAACCCGCGATCACCAGGACCTTCAACAACACGGCCCGAAGGGTCCAAGCCCCTCCAATTTCTCTCGGGAATTATTTACCCACAGAAACACTACCGACGATCCTCCCTTCGCAAATCAGGAGATCGGGTCTCGCGGATTCGCGAACCTTGTGTGGACCTTCCGTGCAATGTGAAACTCCGAGCCCCGATCCCCGATGGTCAACGGTCAACCCTCGGGATATTTCTACTTGCGATGTCGGAGCCCTGCCCTTCCAAACTCCGAGTGCCGATGCGCGATGCCACGTGTTGTACTCCACACAATCTCCATGGGACCCGTCGCAAATCGTGACCTCGCTATCTCTCCGTGCTCTTTTCGGCTTTAAAAATGTCGAAGTTTCGAGTCCCGAGTTCTTGGAATCTCGTACCACCTGTCCCTCCGATTATTGATGGCTCTGATTAAATCGGGGGATCGCGACTCGTGATTTCGACATGCAGACAACCCTTGCACTCGCCAACCCCGATATACCGAGATACGATGGCGAACAGACTCCTCCGTGCTCCTGCGAGTTAAACCCCTCGCAACTCCTTCGTGATCTGACGGTCTACGGGGTTTCGAAAATCTCCTCAATAATTTCAAGTCTTCGATTCTCTTCCTCTTGAAGAGTTCTCTGCTTCACCACCTTCGCCCTGTGTGAACTTCACTGGGGTCTGTTCCCACCACGAAGAAAAGGCGCTATCCCTCTTGAGTTTTTCCAACTCTGACTCCTTCAGAGATTTCTCGAACACGCCCCCTGTGCTTGACCTTCAACCACTCCCAAAAGTGCTGAAGTCCTCCGGGCTCTGTGCACTCGCAACTACAGAAATCCCTGCCTTCCTTTCTCATACTTGCTACTGAGACTCCAATCCGACCTGCACTCTACCTGCATGGTTCGAACAACCCTGTTCAACTTCTGGGCAAACGGGAATGAAAGCTTAACTGTTGAGCCTTATCAATGCACTCTATGCGGATGAATTCGACTGCACTCAATGCAGGAATGTCCTGGCTCAAACAGAGAAACAATTGAAACTCATTCTCTCCTCTCTCCCAGATTTTCAATCTGCCATGAAATTACATATGCAGCATATACAATGAAAGAATAACAGGAAGCAATTAGACAACAACATAATATCAACAACACACAGAGAATAATCACATCCATGGAATTGAATTAAAGTTTTCCTATTAATTCAATAACTGTACATGGGGATTCTTCACAAGCTCTCTACTCTGCTCTTCCTATTCTCAATGCTTCAATAATCTGAATGAGAATGATACAATATACAAAGGAGGGTGCCTATATTCTTTTTTCCCTCTCGAAAGCAAAACTGTCTAATCTAGACTTAATTATTTTATCTACCTGCATTAAATATAATAAGTGCCTCAGTTACCTAAGGACGACAGCTTATCTGTTCAAGGTCCTTTACTATGTACAAGTCCACTTCATCACATCAACACATTAATGTTTGGTGCAACAAATATCACAATGTTTCAAAATTTGAATGCTGGCGTTGTCCAGCTGTATTCTCTTTCTCCTCCACGTGCTGGCTCGCTTGATGAGGTGTGGATGCTCCTGCATCATACTCCTTAGCTTGAAAGGTTTCATGGGCTCCTGTCCATGAGCTCCTGCACATTCTGCCCATGTTTCTATATTTCTACCTCTGTCTCCCAGCTGGCATCCTCCACTGGGTGATTTTTCCACTTCACCAGGTATTCAAAGTACTGCTTCCTCCTGGTTTTCCTGCCTACTCTTTTATCCAGTATGCACTCCATCTGAGGTTTCTGTGCAACTGGCAATTGTTTCTGCCACTGGAATACTGGTTCCTCAGTTCCAGCTTCTTCTTCTCCAGCATGATATGGGTATAAATCTGAAACGTTGAAAATCAGAGATATCCCGATGCCCTCTGGCAACTCAATTTCATAGGCATTCTCTCCAAATTTTCTCAGGACCCTGCATGGCCCGATCTTCTTCATCTTGAGCTTGTTATATGTTCCCCTCAGGAACCTTTCTTTCCTCAGGTGCGCCAGAACCATGTCTCCAACTTCGAACTGAAGTTTCCTCTTCTTCTGATCGGCTCTGCACTTATACTCCTGATTTGATCTCTGCAGTCGCTGCTTCACCTGTGTGTGAAGTTCTTGCATCGCCTTAGTGAATTCTTCAGCTCTCGCACTGCTAGTTTCAGCCGGTTCTGACTCCCTGAGCTCAGAAACTCCTCTCGGCTGTGTTCCATACAAAATTTGGAACGGACTCTTACCTGTACTTCGATTCACCGAATCGTTGTATGCGAATTCTGCCTGTAGTAGAATCTGATCCCAACTGGTGTGATGCTCCGTCACCAGGCTTCTCAATAAATCCCCCAGACTCCTGTTCACCACCTCGGTCCATCCATCTGTGTGCGAATGGTAAGATGAACTGAATGCTAAGTCAGTCCCCAGCTTTCTCCATAGCGTCCTCCAAAAATGACCGATGAATTTTGTATCTCGATCCGAGACTATGCTTCTCGGCAGTCCATGCAATCTCACTATTTCCTTAAAAAACAAATTCGCGATGTGGGTCGCATCGTTGGTCTTATGACATGGAATGAAATGTTCCATTTTCGAGAACCTATCCACCACCACAAAGATGGAATCCACTCCTCTCTACGTTCTCGGCAAACCCAACACAAAATCCATACTAATGGCCTCCCACGGCCTCTCAGGTATAGGGAACGACTGATATAATCCAGCATTCTGCTTTCGGCCCTTTGAATGTTGACATATCCTTCACCTATCAACAAATATTTTTACATCGGCTCTCATGCTAGGCCAATAATAAGATTCGCTCAGCTTGGCAAATGTCTTGTCATGCCCGAAATGACCTGCTAAGCCTCCGCTATGCTTTTCTCGCACCAAATTCTCTCTCATAGAGCAATCTGGAATGCACAATTGATTGCCCTTAAACAACAAACCATCCTGTATCATATATTTCAGCCATGGACTCCGATCCCTGAGAACTGGGTTCTCTTCTACCTCGTATGCTTCTACAAAATCTGCATCACCTGCATACATATCTTTCAGGTTTTCAAAACCCAGTGTCTTGACCCTGAACTCCTACAGCAACAAACATTTTCTGCTCAAAGCGTCCGCCACCTTGTTTGCAGTCCCCGAAATGTGCTTTATCACAAATGTGAAATTCTGCATGTATTCCACCCACTTCGCATGCTTCTGGTTTAGCTTCTTCTGCTGACTCACGAATTGCAGTGCATGATTATCACTGTACAAAACGAATTCCTTGGGTATCAAGTAATGCCTCCACTTCTTTAATGCCTGTATGATGGAATAGAACTCCTTATCGTATGTGGAGTATTTCAACTTGGCATTGTCCAACTTCTCGCTGTAATATGCAACAGGCCTGTCATCCTGACTCAAGACCCCTCCAACAACATACCCGCTAGCATCACACTTCACTTGGAAAGTCTTCTGAAAATCAGGCAGCACTAAGATTGGTTGCTCTGTTATCTTTTGCTTCAATAGATTGAAGCTCCTCTCAGCCTCGGTTGTCCATTGAAAAACTTTATGATGCTTCCTCATGGTATCCATCATTGCTGCGCTGATTCCACTGAAGTTTCAAATGAACTTTCTGTAGAAACTAGCGAGTCCATGGAAGCTCCTTACCTCAAAAACATTTCTCGGCGATGGCCACTTCCTGATTACTTCCACCTTCTCAGGATCCATCTTTAATTCATTCGTCAAGATTACAAAACCCAGATATATGAGTTCTGTCTACATGAAGGAACACTTCTTCAAATTGATCAGCAGCTTCTCCTGCTGTAGCCTTCTCATCAGAGTGGCCAGATGCCTCAAGTGTTCAGCCTTTGTCTTGCTGAAAATTAATATGTCGTCCAGATACATGACCACAAATTTGCCAATGAATTCTCGCAGGACTTCATTCATCAGCCTCATAAATGTGCTTGGCGCGTTTGTCAACCCAAACGGCATGAACAGCCATTCGTACAAACCCTCATTTGTCTTGAATATTGTCTTCCATTCATCTCCCTCTCTCATTCGGATCTGATGATACCCGCTTTTGAGATCTATCTTTGAAAAATAATTTTCCCCACTCAAGCAATCCCTCAAGTCATCCATCCTCGACAGTGGAAATCTGTACCTGATGGTGATTTTGTTTATCGCCCTGGAGTCTGTACACATCCTCTAGCCTCCATCCTTCCTTGGACTCAGTACTGTTGGAACAGAACATGGACTAAGACTCTCTCTGACCAGTCTTTTATCCAGCAGATCCTGTACCTGCCTTTTGACCTCCTCATTCTTCTGAGGTTTCAACCTGTACGCGGCCTTGTTTGGAAAACTTGCTCCGGGTATGAGGTCAATGTGGTGACTCACACTCCGCATTGGTGGCAATGAACGAGGTAGTTCATCCATGATGATATCAGCGAACTCTTCCAACAGTTGTTGAATCTCCTCTGGCAAGTCGTCCACTCTTGTGTTTGTCAGGAGAATTCTCGGCTTCCTGACAACAAAGAATTGTGGATCTTCATTCTTCTCCAGCTCTGTGAGAAGTTCCTTCCCACTCATAAGAAGTATTGTGCTGCTAACTTCAGGTTTTACCTCCTTATCCTTCACCGGCAGCAATGTGTGTGACCTCCCATCCTTCTCCAAGGTGTATGTGTTCATCCTCCCATCATGAACAACATTTCTATCAAAATGCCATGGTCTTCCCAATAATACATGACAGACATCCATGGGAATGACATCACACAAAATTTTATCTTTATATTCACCCATCTTAAAATTAACCAAGCATTGTCTTGTAACACATACCTGGTGTCCTTTCTTCAGCCATGACACTTTATAAGGACTCGGGTGTTCGTTCGTCTCCAGCGCCAATATCTCCACCATCTCGATCGAAATGAGATTATATGTGCTCCCACTGTCAACTATGACCTTGCATTTCTAGCCCTTGGTCTTGCATGTCGTTCTGAACAGTCGACATCTTTGTGCTGTGTCCTCCACCTCTTCCTCAGGTTTCAAGAGAATTTTGTGCACTGTCAGTGACTTCCCACTTCCAGTGTCCTCATCTTCAACATCACGCCTCTGCTGCGCCTCAACGATGTGAGCTTTTCCTCTATCCATCTCCCTATCTGGACACTCCATGGCTTTGTGTCCGTCTTTACCACACGTGAAGCATGTGATAACTCCTCCTCGGCCCCTTCCTTGACTTCGGTTATGAGGAAATGTGTTCACATCAGCATATCCTCCTTGCTGATCATCTTGCTGCCTCCTCGGCTCAAAAAAGTTGTTGTCTCTGCTGTGAGGTTCCTCCTCTCTCAGCTTTTCCCTGAGGATTTTTCCACTCCTCCTTGGGATTTTGAGTTTTCTCCTGGGCAATTTCCTTTCCTTTGGGCTGACTCCTGCCTCGCCCTCGCTATCCCTGCTTGCGTCTCAGCTTTTCCTCGGCCTTTAAAGCCATATGGTACGCATCCTCAACTATCCAGATGGTAACCATGCTCAGTTCATCCTGAATATCGTACCTCAACCCATTCAGGTACCTCGCCACCTTTTCGTCATCACTCTCCCGATGACCAGCTCGAATGTTGAGCCTGTAAAACTCCTTGGTGTACTCCTTCACCGTCATCATCTTTTGTCTCAGGTTCTGCATGCGCCTGAACAGAGTGATCTGGTAATCTTTGGGGATGAAATTCACTTTCATCTTAGCGATCATCCTGTCCCATATCTTTATCTTTTGTTTGCCTTTGGAACATCTGTCTGCTTGCAGCTCATCCCACCATAAGGCTGCATGTCCTTTCAGCTTGGTTACTGCATGCCTTACCTTCTTGTCCTCTTCGATATCTTCATAATCAAAGTAGGTGTCGAGTGCTCAGATCCAATCCAGCAACTTTTCAGCATTTAGACTCCCCTCATAGACGGGAATGTCCATTTTGGTCTTCGAGCTCATCCTCGAAATGGCTCTGATCAACCTCTCCGTCGATGCATCTTCTGCTGAGACCTCTTCCTAGTCATGTCCAGCTTCCTCTTCCACTTCGGAATCGCTGAACTCCCCAGCGCTAGCTCCACACCTCTGGGTGGTCTCCATCTCTTCGAGTCTCGCTCTGAGATCTCGTATTTGGCGCTCCATCTCTGGGTTTCCTGCTGGTCTACCCCTTCTCCGGGCATCCCTGTCTTCATGATCAGGTGACTGCCTCTCCCGTCTTGGCAGCATGGTGTATCGGCTTCCCTCTGCTACCCGAACAAAGAGAACTCCACTCCCGCTCTGATACCACTCTGGCACAAGCTGCCCTCGGATGACAACCCGCGATCACCAGGACCTTCAACAACACGGCCTGAAGGATCCAAGCCCCTCCAATTCCTCTCGAGAATTCTTTACCCACAGAAACACTATCGGCGATCCTCCCTTCGCAAATCAGGAGATCGGGTCTCGCGGATTCGCGAACCTTGTGTGCACCTTCCGTGCAATGTGAAACTCAGAACCCCGATCCCCGATGGTCAACGGTCAACCCTCGGGATATCGCTACTCGCGATGTCGGAGCCCTGCCCTTCCAAACTCCGAGTGCCGATGCGAGATGCCACATGTTGTACTCCACACAATCTCCATAGGACCTGTCGCAACTCGCGACCTCGCTATCTCTCCATGCTCTTTTCGACTTTAAAAACGCCGAAGTGCCGAGTCCCGAGTTCTCGGAATCTCATGCCACATGTCCCTCCGATTATTGACGGCTGTGATTAAATCGGGGGATCGCGACTCGTGATTTCGACATGCAGGAAACCCTTGCACTCGCCAACCCCGATATGCCGAGATACGATGGTGAACGGACTCCTCCATGCTCTTGCGAGTTAAACCCCTCGCAACTCCTCCGCAATCTGACGGTCTGCGGGGTTTCAAAAATCTCCTCAACAATTTCAAGTCATCGATTCTCTTCCTCTTGAAGAGTTCTCTGCTTCACCACCTTCGCCCTATGTGAACTTCACTAGGGTCTGTTCCCACCACGAAGCAAAGGCGCTATCCCTCTTGAGTTTTTCCAACTCTTACTCCTTCAGAGATTTCTCGAACATGGCCCCTATGCTCAACCTTCAACCACTCCCAAAAGTGCTGAAGTCCTCCGGGCTCTGTGCACTCGCAGCTACAGAAATCCCTACCTTCCTTTCTCAGACTTGCTACTGAGACTCCAATCCGACCTGCACTCTACCTGCACGGTTCGAAAAACCCTATTCAACTTCTGGGCAAACGGGAATGAAAGTTTAACTGTTGAGCCTTATCAACGCACTCTATGTAGATGAATTCGACTACACTCAATGCAGGAATCTCCTGGCTCAAATAGAGAAACAATAGAAACTCATTCTCTCCTCTCTCCCAAATTTCCAATCTGCCATGAAATTACATATGCAGCATATACAACGAAATCATAACAGGAAGTAATTAGACAACAACATAATATCAACAACACACAGAGAATAATCACAGCCATGGAATTGAATTAAAGTTTTTCTATTAATTCAATAACTGTACATGGGGATTCTTCACAAGCTCTCTGCTCTGCTCTTCCTATTCTCAATGCTTCAATAATCTGAATGAGAATGATACAATATACAAAGGAGGGTGCCTATATTCCATTTTCCCTCTCGAAAGCAAAACTATCTAATCTAGACTTAATTATTTTATCTACCTGCATTAAATCTAATAAGTGCCTCAGCTACCTAAGGACGAGAGCTTATCTTCTCAAGGTCCGTTACAATGTACAAGTGCGCTTCATCACATCAACACATTAATTTTTGGCGCAACAAATATCACAATGTTTCAAAATTTGAATGCTGGCGCTGTCCAGCTATATTCTCTTTCTCCTCCATGCGCTGGCTCGCTTGATGAGGTGTGGATGCTCTTGCATCAGCCAGTAATTAAATTTGCAATGTCAATACACCAAATTGCTACTTCCAGGTATGCAATCGTAGGTTATTAATAATTTCACAAATGTCATTACTCCATAATACAATTGCCAGTAAACGCAATCGCCAACTACTAATAAATTCACAAATGTCATTACTCCATAATGCAATTGCCAGGAAATGCAATAGTAGGCTATTCATAAATTTCACAAATGCCATTACCCCCATCACAGAATGAATTCGAGATGTTTTATTTTTCTTATCTAGTTAAATAATAGAAGTAATAGGTATTTATTGATTACATATGAATTTGCCATTGCATCCATTACAGAAGAGTTCGAAAAAAAAAATCATTTATTTATTACCTATGTAAATAACAGAGGTAAAACTACAACGCATTATCTATATAAATAACAGAGGTAAAATTACAACGCATTATCTCAGAGGTGAAATTTAAACGCATTATCTATATAAATAACAACGCATCCATGTATATACGACCTTGCATTATAACTATATCAGTGATTGTCAATGACTGTAAAACTATACAGCATTAATTTAAATGCGAATATACCACATCCGGGAAAATACAGCACGAAGAGTAATGCAGAAGCATAAAGATCCAAACCAAGGAACAGTGAAACCCAAACCAGAATGCTGACCACAATAATTTTAGGCAATCAATCGAATGGGCAAATCTCAAGGCAGAATTCATCCATTTACAATCAACATACAGATCAAGCATAAGCCCCTAATGCATTCTACTCTACAAAATAAACGAGCGTATTGTTTCCTTATTGCCCGCCTCGAATGACGTCCGCGCACTCAGTGTCGCTCCCACTCGCCGACCATCGAGACTACACTGGTACCTCCCAACCAACGCTAGGTGTACTCTGCTTCCCCCTTAGACCCCCGAGCCGCAAATGGGCCACACACTATTCATATGGTACGTCTAGCTCTCAGCTCACCTCGCAAGGCCGAGCTACCACTCCTCTCCGAACTGGGAAATCCCAACTCCCACAAGTAAATCAGTCAAGTCACTAATCCGATAGCATAACGTTACGCTAACAGGTGATCCCCTTCTTCCTTCTCCTCCCTCTCTTTTATAGATTTTTTGAACTTCCATTCATTCCCTAAATCTCATTTAATTTAAGTTTTAATAAAAATCTTCTAAAAATTCTCCTTCATACAAGTGTCATCCATCCCCCACTTTCCTCCAATAATTATTTTCTTTAATTTATTAATTGTCTTATTTCCCTCACCCACCTAGATTTACTCCTAAAATTACTCCTAGGTGTCCCTAGATTCCCTTACAGGTTTTAAAGGCTTTCCCTATTATGAAGTTGCTATTTTAGTTCAATTTAGAAGGTTCTTAAATGCAATTTATTTACTAAGTTGAACTCCCTCTTTTTACCATAGGTTCCCCTCTTTCCCTTTTTATGTTGCCTCATTCCCTAGTTTCCTAATTTTTATATTTCCTTCTTTCCCATTTTTATTAGAGACAAAAATGACAATTGTGCAAGTTAACCTCCCTTCCCTTTTATTATTAATTTAGTATTTTTTTTTAAACTGTCATAAGTTAAAGTAATTAATTGCCTCTTTACGTTTTACATCTACACATTTTATTTAATTCTTAATCTCTTCATGTTACCAAAATTTTTATGAACACCCACAATTATTACTTAAGTGGTTTTAAATTTTATTAT
>JZKD02S1628374.1:1297772-1312438 GCA_000966675.3 Picea glauca | reverse complement strand
TTAGGACTTAGATTCTGAACTGGGCGACATTTTAATTAGGGAAGTTGTTTTAAAATTTCTTAATGAGATATTTGTCTTAGGGCCATCTAGGTTCGTTCCTTTATCATCATCAACGCGACGTGCCCTTCGAGATGCACTATGTGCTCCAAGGGTACCACTCGCCTCTTTTGTTTCTTTTCCGTGACATGCCCTTCAGGACGCACCACATGCTCCAAGGGTGCCACTCGCCTCTTTTGTTTCTCTTGCATGACGTGCCCTTCAGGATGCACCACGTGCTCCAAGGGTGCCACTCGCCTCTTGACTAATTGGTAGACATTAATAAACCTTGGAGTGAACACTCTGCCAAGTGAACTTGTGGGAGACTAAGGGATTCTAAAGAATAAGGCCCCTGCCTTTTTGCACGCCCCTTAGAATCATCGTGAGCGACTATCGCAGTCTTCCCTCATGGCATCGTGGGTCCTCTCGAACTAGGTAATTGTTAACCTATAGTTCGAGCCACGATGAGAGTGCTAGTAGGCTGTGGCAGGGCTGCTTTCCACACCTCTCCCTCAACCTCTCTGGTAGTTGTGTGTGACCCCTTTACTCCATATGTGAGTCTGGTTGGCAAGCTATCGTTAGCCTGCATCATCAACAAATCATGTCAGAACATGTCCACATCATATCATCTAATCAAAATGTATTAATATCATAGTAAATCAATCAAACCCCAATAGCACACTCCCTGACTCGATCTGGAGTCTAAGGGGTTCCATCGATGCCTCTGCATCCTCAAGGTCCAAAACCCTGCACACTCAGTAAAACCAAGTCAATAGCACCTGTCTATGTCAATGTAGTAAAACAACATGTCATCTACCCATGACACATCATATTCAAAGTCAAATGTTTTAATATCATAATAATTCGGATCACTTGCAAGCAAGTGTCCTCAAAGAATAAGTTCGCTTAGTGCACCAGAGTGGGATGTTACAATTATAATATTAATATTAATGGCTTACAGGCTTACAACATTAGCACCATTAAATGAAATAAGTATATTAAATCCGAAAGGCTATTCAAATATAAAAAAGTTTATAAAGTTCCGTGGAAGCAATAATCCACACTAGAGATATAAAAAAGTTTATAAATTTTCGTGGAAGCAATAATCCACACTGAAGTTTATAAAGTTCTCTATATTAATTGATTGTAAAATACAAGCACTTTTAGATCAATGGAGTCAGATTATGACCCTGTTATGACCCAAGCACTTTCAGATTATGACCATGTTTTATAACAGTTTTTTTTTTATTCAAAGAATTGGATCAAACTATATCCTTTATTGTACTCATCTTTAACATGGAAATGATATTTTGTTAGCTGGATGATTTGGTTAGGGTTAAATGCGGGCATTGATTTGATGATTTCAATCCAAACTAAGCTAAGTTTGAAAGTTCCATCTATTAAAAATTAAAAAACCGAACACATGGTTCCTCCGAAAGATTAAAAGTGAGAGTTCGTTAATTGACTTTTGAGCCAAAACAGATCAATGGAGTCGGATTATGACACTGGGAACAATTTTTTTATATTTTAAAATTTTCATATTTTGATAACAATTTTTTTTATTCATCAAACTTTTTTATATGTGAATAGCCTTTTTTATATATGAGTAGCCTTTTTTATATGAAATCAGTGAGTAGAGGGTAAAATGATCATGAATAGTTTTTTTTTTTTATATGTGAATAGCCTTTTTTATTGATCATATTTTTTAAAGTTTGATCATATATGCTAGAGTTTATAACTGAAGCTTTAAAAAATGCTATAAAATTATGAACATGTGTTAGGTGGAATGCACTTAGAAGAAGCAATATGTTTTTATTAATATTCACAAACCCTTAACATTAAAAAGATAAAACCCTAAACCATAACATGAAAAGCCAAATTTTAGGCGGAATGTAGGTGAGAGAAAGAATCTCCAAAACCTATATGTTTGCATTAATATTCATGAATGTTTTAAAAGCCAAAACCCTCAACTCCATGGTAACCTTAAAACATTAAAATAATATAAGTTTGTCTACGGTTGTCATCTTCATTGATATAAGTTTGTCAACATGATATAGGTAGAATGGTTATTTGATTTATTAAATTTATATTCACTTGATGCCTATAAGTTATATTTCACAAGTGGTTGATTTATATTCACTTGATGCCTTCAATTTATATTCAAATAAAATCTTTCATGCCTAGAAGTGGTTCATTTATTTTACAATATTTATGTTTTAGATTTTATTCTATAAAAGTTATATTCACTTTACTCCTATTTTTTCAGTGCTAGGAAACTTCTTCACATCGTTATGGATCCAACCAGATGGAGTTGTTTTCCATTCCAGATTTTGGAGTTGATATTTTATTGGCTTTGTTTTTCAGTGTTGACAACATTTAGAATAGTTTCTAAACACTGGAATGTTATTATACAAACCCCTTCATTCCTCACGCACTGTCATCAACTTTCCTGCAATGAATTTGGTTTTCTAATTCCTTTGCTCTATGGTGAGGAAGGTTACTTCGTTGGAGGATACCTTCATCAAACTGGTCGCATTTTTCATTTTCATGCGCCATTTATAGATTCTAGCTACGCAATTGAATGCACTGTTCGATCCATGATTTTGTTATCTTTACCAACAACATGCTCCCTTACAAAGAATTATTTTTTGATGAATCCATTTACGAAGTTATTCAAAAACATAGGTTCTATATGGGTTGGAGACTGGGGTTTCTTTACACTCTTGGAAAATGTGAGTGCTAGAAAATATGAATGGGTTGTTTTGAAACATATTTCGAACAACATGCAATCAAAGTATTTCATTTGCAGCAGTCTTGGCATGGTGTGGAGGAGTACAAACATTCCTTATTGTGGCACTACACCTCCAAAAGAGGTAGTGGTCTATAAAAGTAAAACTTATTGGTTGTATTTGGACAAAGATTATGAAGACTACCCTTACCATGGGTACACAATATATTGGATGGATTTTTTAAATAATCAGTGGGGTTTTTCTTTTGTTCCAATCCCAGACATACGATGTATGTCATTGGAATTATACAATAACCAACTTACATGCCTCACAAATGATGGTTCCACCTCTGTTTGGTCTATTGAAGAAGTGGATAATTTTATATTCAATCAACCAACTATTGAATGAAGTTTGGAGTGTTTTAAGGATGACTGGGGATTCAAATGGAATTTGTTGCAACACATTTCAACAGACATAAATATAAAATGTCCTGGATATCTTCCATTTCAAACAGTGGATGGGATAGTGTTGATGTGCAATAACAATGAAGTTCCACTCATGTTATATGATTTGATGACTGGTTCTTGTGTCACAACAAATATCACAAATGTATCCATCTTACAAAACTATGGGATTTCCATTTCAAGACCAGTGCAATGATCTGATTGAAAATGGAAATTTTTTCCCACTACTTCCAAACATGGATTATGTTGATGACATTCCACCATTGGGAATAGATTTGTTGGCTTAGTCTACTTTTCCTTGTACTTGTGTTAAAAATATTGATATTCCTTTGTAGATTTTCATATTTTTGACTTTCATATTTCACCATTCGGATTATATTTGATATTTTACTTGATTTAGAAATGTTCATATTCCATTAAAAATTATGATAATTTTCAATTTCATATCATTGTCATATGGATTGATATAAAGAATATTTATTGAAGGCACAATATATGTTTACTAAAGATATAAATGTTTACTGAAGGCACAATATATGCCAAGTTAATCATGATGTATTTTTTCCTTTTGTAGAAATGTCTATTGAAGGCACAAGTAAACGTAATACGAAACGAACTCGTTCTCCGACAACATGTCAGAGGAGAAATTAAATTCATCATTTATGGTATCAAAAAAAAAAATGCAATAAATGAACTTAGAAGAGCTTTGTATCGTACAATAACCACTCGAAATAATGTTGAAATTGATATTCTTGATAGTCGTAAGTATCGAAGTTTAGCTGCTATCATGTGAACAACAATACCTGTTGATGTTTCTTTCCCACAATATTTTCATACTCTAGATATTTCTTATTTTCCACAATCTCATAACAATGTTGTCTTCATTGCGGAAACTTCTCATACTCCAAAATATGATCATGTTCAAAACCTTGATTCAAATGAGAACCCTCAGTCTTATACAAATGGAACTCCTAGATTGCAGCATGAAGGAAGGCTGGAAAACCTTCATGGAAGAGTTGTCGAAGACATTCAAAATATAGGGCCATCTAAATTTGTGGGTGACAGTAATTTTCTTGCCAATTTGGTTGATAATTTGCAACCTTTACCTGTTTTTGTTGGATGTGTGTCTCCTCTCCTAAATTTCTGATCTAATATCCATCCACCAACAGAATCAATTAGAAATATTTCACTTGGAACAACTAAGGTATTCGAGTGCCATAATATAAAGACTGTTTACCGAAGGCATAATATATGTTTACTAAATATTGTTTACTAAAGATATAAATGTTTACTGAAGGTACAATATATGCCAAGTTAATCATGATGTATTTTTTCCTTTTGTAGAAATGTCTACTGAATGCACAAGTAAACGTAATACGAAACGAACTCGTTCTCCGACAACATGTGAGAGGAGAAATGAAATTCGTCATTTACGGTATCAACAAAACAAAGATGCAATAAATGATCATAGAAGAGCTTTGTATCACACAGGAACCACTCGAAATAATATTGAAATTGATATTGTCGATAGTCGTAAGTATCGAAGTTTAGTTGTTATCATGCGAACAACAATACCTGTTGATGTTTATTTCCCACAATATTTTCATACTCTAGATATTTCTTATGTTCCACAATCTCATAACAATGTTGTCTTCATTGTGGAAACTTCTCATATTCCAAAATATGATCATGTTCAAAACCTTGATTCAAATGAGAACCCTCAGTCTTCTACCAATGGAACTCCTAGATTGCAACATGAAGAAAGGTTGGAAAACCTTCATGGAAGATTTGTCGAAGACATTCAAAATATAGGGCCATCTGAATTTGTGGGTGATAGTAATTTTCTTGCCAATTTGGTTGATAATTTGCAACCTTTACCTGTTGTTGTTGAATGTGTGTATCCTCTCCCAAATTTCCGAGCTAATATCCATCCACCAACAGAATCAATTAGAACTATTTCACTTGGAACAACTAAGGTATTTGAGTGCCATAAGTCTTTGTCAAATTTCTTCAACAACATTCGATATATACATTACTAAAATTAGTAAATTAACATTTTCTCTTCTCCTTATTTGCAGCACACTAACCATTCCAATAGAGGTATAGAAATCAATGACCAATATATTCCAGCAACACTTGTTCAAACTCAAGGGGATCCTTCTCATAACCTTCGTCCACGTCAACCAGGACCATCTTATGAAAATTTTAATGTAATTGTTCTTCATCTGCATTCCTTTTTTTTTATTTTTCCTTCTCTTGTAAGTTACTAGGTTGGAAATTAACATTTTTATATCTTTTTTTACTAGGACAACATTCAATGCAATCAAAATGGAGATATACACTCCATAAATTCAAGGGAAAGAAATGTTGGAAGCAATGCAACAATTCCTCTTGGACCAAATTTGGGTAGGGACTCTGACATTGGTCCTGAACATGCTTTGTTGTCTAGAGTTCATATCCATCAAGTAAATCAACCTGCTTCCCATCAATTTCATACCAACATGATCGAAGTTCATAAAAAAATTTGAGCTAAGATTGATAGCCTCTCCATTATGCAAATGTGCCATGTTTGTCGTGAATCTTATCCTGGAATCCAAGTTTTGAGAGGGTCTGAAGGTCCTATGTGCAAAAGGTGCAAATATGAGTGAGGTTCACACCGTTTCTCTTGGTGGAATAACATGGATCTAGGTGACCAACCTCATGTTCTAAATGTTATTACACAAGTTGAAGAGATGCTAATAGCAAGGGTTAATCCAATACTGCAAGTGACACATGCTCATGGTGGGAAATATAAATATAGTGGTCACACAATTAGCTTTCCACAAGATATTTTCACAATTGCAAAAAACCTTCCATGACGTGTTGAAGATCTTGACATCCTCATTGTTAGGAGACGTGGTGTAGAATCTAAACATTATGAATGCTATGTAAATAGATCATGAGTTTTGGATGCATTGCGTTACAAAATTCAAATGAATAAATATTACAGGGATGTTCAAATCGACATGGATTTACTTGATTCTCTCCCTAAAAGGCCAACAAATGTGTCAAGTAGGCTTAAATTTGTTGATTCTGATATTCAAGAAACATAGAGTAATGTTTTTGAAAATCAAGAGCTTGCTCCTGATCGTTTGCATGCTCATCCTCCATCTTTTGTTGCCCGACTACCCAATGAAGGGAGAGAAATGGAAGAAATAAGAACATTCATTCAAAATGCAGATTCCACACCTGTTGAACGATTGGAATGTCCAGACATTGGTTTGTATCCCATCAATGAATATAATACAGAAGGGTTATTGGACATGGATTTCCCCACATTATTCTCCACTGGTGAGGCTGATTGGTTGCATCCTCGTATTTGTAATATTCAACGGCATGAATATGCATTAAATCTTCTCAGATTCTTTGATTAGATATTTGGAAGCCATCCAATGTTTCAACATTTCTTATTGAACATGATTATGTGCCATCATAGCCAAGCAACTGTTGCAGTATTTGTAAAGAAGAATATACATGATAACTCACCTACAACAATTCTAGACTTGTGGAAACAACTCATTGATTTACCTGACAATAAGTTGGTTGAGCATCTTATGCATTTTGGTTCTACTCTTAGAGGTACAAGGGCCTATTGGACAAAGTGTCTTGCTAAACTCACTAACATGATTTCTCAGTTGGGTTGTCCAACATTATTTTTTACTTTGAGTGCAGATGACACAAAGTGGCCTGACTTACACAATGTCATGCCCAAAAATGCACATTCTCTTCGTTTAAATGAACATCGTAAAAAAATTGAAAATGTCATCCAGTACCTGCATCTTGTTGCCATGTATATGCATCAAAGATTTGAAATCTTCGAGGAAGAAGTCATAAAAAAATATCTTAAAGCTAAAGACATTTGGTACAGGTTTGTTTTGATTGATTTCTATTTTTTGTTTACCTTCACGTTCCTCTCGTACTCTTCTAGATATGTATACTAACTTTATATAATATATATACTTTTTTCTAGGTATGAGTGGCAACATAGAGGTTCAGCCCACATACATGGTTTCTTGTGGTTGGAAGGTGCACCAAACATGAACACATTGGATTGGTCAAACCCTTCTAATGTGCACACTACAAAGACATTCTTTGATAAATATGTAACATCATGGAATCCACATGATATTCATCGAAGAAACATAATGGTTCATTGAAGCTTAAATGATGATCCATGCCTATTAAATAGTGAACAAATTCTCTCTTCTAATTCTCTAGATGATTATGAGCATTTGTTAAATCATGTACAAAGACATACAAAGTGCAGTGTAGATTCTTGTTTGCGAAAAAAAGGGTCTATTCTCAAATGTCGATACAATTCTCCATGGGAGGTTTGCGATGATTCAATATTGTTCATAGATGAGAAAGGGAAAAATAAATATGAGCCTGCACGAAATGATGATAGGCTAAATGTTCATAATGTTGATCTTCTTGCAATCTGGCGTGCTAATGTTGATTGTCAGCCTGTGGTTTCTCAACATGTTGTCTTGAAATATATTGCAAAGTATGCTTCCAAGGCAGAAAAGAGATCAGAAATTTACCAAGATATGTTGAGTAGAATTTCAAATGCAAGTGGCTCAGAAGCTCCTATATTGTGTGCATACAGAAGGTTCCTTGCAGAAACCCTTGTTGATCGTGACATTGGTGCACAAGAAACATGTCATATGTTATTGAAACTACCTTTTGTTGTTTGCAGTAGAAAATTCTTTTCCTTAAATGTTGGTAGAAAGGTTTTCAAGAAAGTATCAAATGATCCCCATCCATTTTCATCTCCAAATATTTTTCTTGAAATATATCAAAATCGACCTTCATTTCTTGATCATTTGTCTATGATAGAAATAGCAAGATCTTGGACCTTTGATGGAAAATGAAAAAAAGAACCATGGAAACATAGATATATTCATGCCATTGTTCGAGTTTGGCCACGTTTTTATTCTATTCCTAGCGAGGGTTCTGATGAATTTGAGACTTTCTGTTGGACTGAGTTGCTTTTGTACAAACCATTTCATAATATTTCCAGTGATATTGGCCTCTCCAGTGAAACAGTGATTGAAAATTGGTGGAATTTCCGATATCGAGCATGGCATGTTGATCATTCCCCTACACCTTCTGATACTGCTGATGAATATGAATATTCCCATGAAGAAGAAACCATTGTTGAAGATGATTTTGAAGAATGGCAAGTTTTGTCTCGCTTGATACCTTCAAACGATATCACAATTTCTGACCTTCAAACTCTTGGTCAAAGGGAATTTCATATATGCTTTAATTGGGATCAATCGATGGTTTCAGATGATGTTGTCGAAGAAGCTATAAATTTTATAAAAATTACAAAATTTAGGGGTGATATTGTTGAAAATTCTCTTTCCACAATTCCTAAACCAACATCCTTGTCAAAGAAACAACGATAAGCCTTTGAGATCATATTACGACACTCAGTTGAATATGAACATCACGAACCTCTTCACATGATTATACAAGGCACTGTTGGCACTGGAAAGTCTTTTCTTATTCACTATATTTCTCATGCTCTTTCTACTTCAGTAGCTAATGGCCATAGTCTGTTGCTTTTACTCGCTCCGACATGAATAACTACTTTTAATATACATGCAAAAACAATACACTCTGCTCTAAAAATTCCTATCAAAGATATGAGACCACTACAAGGACAATCATTGGCAATATTTCAAGAAGAAATGAAGCATATTCGATATATTTTGATTGATGAAATGAGATTTTTAGGACCAAGATTATTCATACAGATAGATTCTCGATTACGAGAAGCATTTCCCGATAATAAAAAAATCTCCTTTTGGTGGTATATCCATTATTCTTGTGGGTGACCTTGGTCAATTGCCTCCTGTCAAAGATAAGCCTTTGTATGCAGGTAATACAGTAGGGAAAGTTTTATGGCAAAACTTCAACATTGTTGTTACTTTGGATATAATATTTCGACAAAAAGGAAATCATCCAAGGCAAGTCGCTTTTCGACAACTCTTGAGTAACATAAGAAACATTAAACCTATTATTAATGATTGGGATCTTCTTATGTCACAGGTTGATATGAGTTGGCCTCTAGTGGAACAGAGTTTATTTCGTTTATCAATTCACTTGTTCCCAACAAATGATTTGGTCACCTTGCATAATAGACAAATGTTAAAGTCATTAAATACTCTAATTGCACGATCTGTAGCTAAGCATACAAGATAGGTTGAAATTGTTGGTGTTGATGATGATCAACTAGAATGTGAGGTTTTGCTATGCCTTGGTCAACGTGTCATGTTGACATGTAACTTGTGGGTTGAAGTCGACTTAGTTAATGATGCACTTGATTACATTCAACAAATTTACTATAGCCCTGGTACAAAGCCACCCCAACTTCCAATGTTCACTACTGTTCTTTTTGATAAGTACATTGGTGTTCCTTTCGACAAAAATAATTTGAATCTTGTTTCCATCACACCTATTACAAGAGGAAATCGGAAACAAATTCCTCTAAAGATGGCATGGGCCCTTACTATACACAAATCACAGGGGTTGACTTTAGATTGAGCTTCTATTGATATAGGCAAGAAAGAGCGTCAAGGGTTGACCTTCACATTCATATCAAGAGTGAAATCAATAGATGGTTTGCGCATATCTCCACCTTTCTCTTTTCAACATTATGCCATGATGAAAAATAGTGCTTATGTTACTATTAGGAATAAAGAAGAGCAACAGTTACTCTCCTTATCATTGTAGCATCCCATGTAAGTACTTTATCTCTTCATAAAATGTGTCTGTTTTGTTGATTTTTTGTCATTCGTAGTTACTATTCTTCTATTAATCTTATCTTCTCTATTTTTTTATATGTTTTATACCTTTAGTAGTTTCCTTTTACTATGTCTATAACAAAAGCATATAATTATTTATATTGTTACATTCATTTACTACTAACCGATAACATTTCAACAATCATATTATTACGCATGGAAATAAATGTTTATCCGATTCTCATATGCATAGTTGGACTCTCCTACATGTAATATTTCATGCTAATAATTTTTGTAACTCATGAAGCAAATACAAGAAAATTTCCATACACACATTCTATTTCTATTTCACCTCATAGTTTATTTATTTTTGTTTTTCCTATCCTGCAGTTATGGACAACTCAGATGCTTTGAAGTTTGGTTCTGCTTTGCATGAAATAATGCAACAGGAGCATTTTCTTCATGGCATTCAATCTATGGTCACCAACCAACACCATGAACCATTCCACTTATTTGATCGATCTTTTCATTGCTTGTCTACGCTAAAGGAAATCATACACACATATATGCATATATGTGATAGGGAAGCGGGGAGACATTTGAGAAAAGATTGGCTTCATAGACAAAATGGTCATGGTCAAGTCGATCTTAATTGGTGTTGTCGATGCCACCAATCTGGTTGCATATTAGAGTAAGATTCTAGCAATTTTATGGGATTCTAACAATGGTTTTTAATCTATATATTTTATCCCTTTCCTTCTATGTTATAGAACGTTTTTGAAACTTATCAAACTTTTTGTTGTTTTCATTATACATTATACTTCTAATTATTGTTGTATTTTTCTCAACCAGGATTATGGACAACAGAGATTTTTGAAGCTTTAGTTGGGCTCTATATCAAATCGATGAACAAGAAGAATACTTTACTCTCTTAAAAAATTCCATCTCTATGCGAACTGATATAGAGTGTCACATATTTGACAATACATATAATTTTTTGTTAAACCTGAAGAATTCAATGTTGCAACTACAACATATTTTTGTAATGGTTGGTGTTGATGTAAACTCACCTTCCATTTATCATGGACCGGTATAGTCTTTATATAGTTGTTGAGTAAAATTGTAATGAACAGAGTTTACAAAATTTTGAACATATGTTTTCTTAAATTTGAAAAGAGATTTTCGAATTATATTTCTTAACTTTCATTCAGATGTTTGTTTAAGAACAATTTCAGAAATATTCATATATCATATGACCTTTTGGATGAAAATATGATGTGAAAATATGACATGCCATTTTGACATTTTCGAAATTCTTCTTTCTTGCATTGCTATCTTTTTATATTCTACCCTTATACAAGGAAACACCATTTTTTTTACTGAAAACAAATGTTTAAAGGTTCATGAGCATTAACAATTCAACACAACTCAAAAGTGATGGATGCAAATAAGTCATAGATTTTATGATGTTGCAATTTATAAGTTATATGATCCACATGTGCCATTAATATATAGAAAGAAAATTCACAACGTACTAAGGGATAAAATCTCAATACTATGATCTCAATATTATGATCTTACCCACACCATAATATATTATGTATATATCGATGCAAATAAGTCATATATTTTATGATGTTGCAATTTATAATTTACATTATCCACATGTTGCATAAAGAATGCAACACAACTATAACTAATATTTAAAGTGAAAATGAAAAATGCATCCCTTGATAAAAGGATTTTATCGACACCACAATGGTGAACTTTTCCCACTTTCCTACTGTCATAATCATTTGCAAATGTCTCCATCATCTACCCTTATACAAGGAAACACCATTTTTTTACTAAAAACAAATGTTTAAAGGTCTTAACAACTCATTAACAATGAGCATTAACAATGCAACACAACTCAAAAGTGACAGATGCAAAAAAGTCTTAGATTTTATGATGGTGCAATTTATAAGTTTTATGATCCACATGTGCCTTTAGTATATAGAAAGAAAATTCAATACTATGATCTCAATACTATGATCTTACCCACACCACTATATATTATGTATATATGGATGCAAATAAGTCATAGATTTTATGATGTTGCAATTTATAAATTACATGATCCAGATGTGGCATAAATAATGCAACACAACTAAAACTAATATTTAAAGTGAAAATGTAAAATGCATCCCCGAATAAAAGGATTTTATCGACACCACAATGTCGAACTTTTCCCACTTAACCACTGTCATCATCATTTCCTAATGTCTCCATCTAACGCTTTTTAGTCAACGTCGCATTAGGACGAATATTTCCCAACGTCACAATGTGACTTTACAATTATTTTTTTTAGGTTTTACTTTATTTATACTTTATACTTTATTAATTTATTATTTAATAATGTATAAATCCTTCACTAATACATACTTGTATTAATTATTACTACATAACTATATTAATTATAGTTTCTTTATAATATTAATGTATTAATATATTTGTAATTTCTTTTAACCATTTGATGATTTTTTATCAATGTTGCATTATCACAAATAATTCCCATTGTCGCATTGTGACGTGCCTTTTCCAACATCACCATGCCACTTTAATAACATTTCTCAAAGTCGCATTCCGACGTGCATTTGCCAACGTCCCTTTGTGCACTTAATAATATTTCTCAATGTCACATTTTGATGTGCATTTTCCAACATCACAATGTGACTTTAATCATTTTTCATTTTTGTTTTACTTTGTTAATACTTTATAATTTATTAATGTAAAAATACTTAATACATCATTCTATGTATTATTAATGTATTAATATATTAATTATAATATATATTTTTTATTTTTTTAACATTTTAAGACACTATTTAGGTCATACATTATTATAATATAATAATGTATTTATATGTTTATGTATTATTACAATATTTATATATTAATATTTTAATAATCTTATTATTTTATTTATGTATTACTTTATTATTCTATAAATAGTTTACTATTTGTTTAATACTTAAATTTTAATACTTGTAATATTATACTAATATTTATTTTTATTTTTTAAGATTTAATATAGTTTAAATATTTTATTTTATGAATTTTTTATTTATGTATTACTATTTTATTAATGTTTTACTATATAATATTATTAATGTTGTATTCTAATACANACTCATTATTGTTAATATTTATAAAGTGGTTGTTGTTATTAATAATGAGTTATTATAAATTAATAAATATCAATAATTATTTTTCTATCTAACCCAACCACCCTTGATAACTTTTATTGATCTCCCAACCCGTAATTAATATAATTATTAATAATTATTCTTTATTAATATTAATGTTATTAATATATTTATTAATAATAACTCATTATTATTAATATTTATAAAGTGGTTGTTGTTATTAATAATGATTTATTATTAATTAATAAATATCAATAATTATAAATAATGTAATTTTTTATTAATATTTTTAATTATAAATATATTATTATTAATAAGTATAAATAATCTATGTTTATTATTATTATTTATTATAAATATTGTATTACTTTATTTGTATTAATAAAGTACTATTAATATTATAAATAAGGTTTTTTTATTAATTTATAATATTAATAATATTTTATTAATAAAATACTATTAATATTATTTATTAATGTTATATTAATAATATAATTATTAATAATTATTCTTTATTAATATTAATGTTATTAATATATTTATTAATAATAATTCATTATTATTAATATTTCTAAAGTGGTTGTTGCTATTAATAATGAGTTATTATTAATTAATAAATTATATTAATAATGAGTTATTATTAATTAATTATAAAGTGGTTGTTGCTGTTAAGAATGAGTTGTTATTAATTAATAAATTAATTATGTACTTATATATTAATGGTAGTCCTTTAAGGCACGGCGGCCGTCAACTAGCAACAACCACTTTATAAAAGTGGTTGATTTACGCAGATCGATGTCATTTTCTACTTTTATAAAGTGGTTGTTGCTAGTCTATACATATTAAATTCTGTCCATATAAACTATATTTGAGATTAAAAAAATCATTAAATCTGAAAATTGTCAAATAAAAATGGAATTCTCACTTTCAACATAGTTTTAAATGAATTTTTACCACATTTAAAATAAAATCTAACATAGAGTTTTGAGGGAATTTTCACTTTCAACATAGTTTTAAATGAATTTTTACTACATTTAAAGTAAAATTTAACATAGAGTTTTGAGGAAATTTTCACTTTCAAAATAGTTTTGAATGAGTTTTAAGAATATTTAAATCAAAATTTAACCAAATTTAAATAAAAAAACAGAGCAGTATAAGCGATAAGTTCATGTAAAGGGAAAAAACACATTTGTGATATAAGTAAAATGTATACATAAATATAGCTAAAAGTTGACCTTGTTGTTTTATTGTTAGATTGCCGCTAAAGTTAGGTTAAGATAAGATGAGAAAAAACACATTTGTGATATAAGTAAAATGTATACATATATATATATATATAGCTAAAAGTTGACCTTGTTGTTCTATTGTTAGATTGCCGCCTGAAGTTAGGTTAAGATGAGGGCAATCTCCTTGTTAATGTTTGGTTAGATTGCTTGAACTTATAATTACGCTAAAGAT
>JZKD02S1628374.1:1264524-1297762 GCA_000966675.3 Picea glauca | reverse complement strand
ATAAGTTATAGTTAGTTTAAATTCATTTTTTATTTTTCTAGATTTTGTTTTATTTACAATTTTTAGGTTATTAATTTAGGTTTCTTTTTGTTTCACAGGTTTCTATTATCAAATACTTGATATGGATCTGATCATGGTTTGATTTTATTATTCAAATATGTTCAAGATGATTGATCCAAAAATAATTTTGGATTTCTACAAATAATTTTATGAGCAACAACAGATAAAATTTGGAAAGGCATCAAGATCAGACAGATGATTTTGCAGAACTGATTGCAGCCAAACCATGAGGAATTTGAAGAAACAGTTGAAAACCCAGAACCAAAATGGACCCATTTACCGTCTGCGTTGAGATTTTCCCAAACAAATGCATGATTTAAGAGATATTTTGGTCTCTTTTAGAGGGTGCCGAAAATTAATAGTGACGCCCAGACTGTTCATTCATTCTATAAATATATGAGAAAGATCAGAGCCATGGAGATCCAAGAATTGGAGAGGAGGATTTTAATCTTTCTCTTTTGTATATTATTGATTTTGTAAAATTTTTATTTCTTTTCAAATGGAGTAATGGATGGTTGAAATCTTTGGGAGAATAAACAAATATTTTCAAAGAAGAATATGGAATTTCAGGTTGCTTAATGGCTTTTGTCCTGTAAGTAAAATGGTTTTATTTTCATTATAATATATTCATATTCTTTGAATAATTGATTATGCATTGATTTAAATAGCTTTAGTCTTTTTTATCAATACATGGTTAATTATTATCATTTATGTATTAATTTTTTCAATCTTTAAAGTCTATTATCCAAACAATTTATTCCAGGACTACATAATAGACAAGTGATTCCAAAAACTTAATAGAACATCATATATGCATTTTAGCTTTAGCCTTTTGTTTATAATGTTGTTATTTATGTTTTGTTAATCATGTTACGTGTGCAGGTCTGATATCTTTAGATTAAATGATCTGTGATGTGTAGGAAGTTTATATTATAAATACCATCTATCATTTGCTCCTCAAAATACAAATGCTGTGACTATATCTTCGATTTAAATAAAGAGATTTATCTTTGAATTTTAAATTGAATGATAAAATGCATAGATTGCTTCCAGATTTATCTTGTTGTAATCATGTATAATTATGAGATCACGGGTATATGTTTTTGTTTCATTTTCTGTCATTAAAACCTAAGCTGTCAATACATGTTCTGAATTTATTTAGAACAATCATAAGGTTCATTGCAGATTTTTCTCTTGGACATGGCAGTTGGATGTTCACCACTCATGTAGATGCTTGGATAGCTTCTTTGTATTTTTCACTAATTCACTAATTCACTGATAGGATAGCTTCTTTGTATTTTTTTGTCATTTACATATCATTGAAATTAGAATGTATGGTTCAACTTTGACTATCCACATGTTCACGTTTCATTAATTTTTTTTTGCAAGATTCTTTAAATTTATAAAAGAAAAACAATAAATATTTTTATGTGCTTTCTTTATCTGCTTCCTAGAAGCAATCATTTTTCACATCAATTTTTGTAAGCTTCGATTAAAACTTGTATCTTGTAAATCATGTAAATAAGCGAGACTTGTATATCTTCTTCTTAAATACAACTACTATAGTTGCATTTGAACATATGTACTTGTATATAGTGTGTATAGTAATTAGTTAGCTATATCTCTCTTTTATTCGTTTCTTTAAGGATTCTTAGATTGGCTAACGAAGCCATTAAACCCGTCAGAATGAGTTACACCAAACGGCTTGGGTTATTTAGACAACCTTGGACCGGACTCGCTCTTCCAGTTGATGGACGGTCAATTTTGTCTGTCAACAGGACCCTATTTTGTGCAACTACTCTAGGTTTACAGAGGATACTGAAGGATAGACGAAATACACTAATAATCTGACCAGGCAACACTTCGCCTATCAAAAATTGACATTAGATTGTCATTTGTAAGGTGTTCTAAAATTGTTACAATAGGTTGCACAACTTGAGAGAAAGTAAATATACAATAATAATAAAAATAATATACTTTGGGTTAATGAGCATGGGTGCATGTACCTGGAAATGGCATCTAAAAGTAATATTGTGAACACTTTGTAATGTAGGCAACCAACAAGGCTTCAATTGTTCTAAGCTAAATCTATAAACACTAATTAGTCTAACTCTATGAACTATTAGATTATTAAATATGTCTATCAATCTACATGACATGACCATTAGATCCAAAAGTAGTTATTGGTCACTATCCCTTGTGGAATAAATTCCTTTGAAAAGTGAATTTCACTCCAAACATGAGGAAGAAACAATTTGTAAAAGGTTGGACTTTACAATATTCAAAAATCAAAAATAGAATGATGAGCCTGACCTTCCAAATTCAACAAGTTGTTCACATATAGATCATTTCAATCCACATATGTATGGAGCTTGCCCATACATAATCAATGGAACCTTCACATAACTATGGAAATAAGATCATAATTAAGTCATTTGAGTCTTTTTTAGTTTTATAGTTTTTTTTTGTAGAAATGAAACCTAGAGAAGTTCAATGCTATAGACTCTATGGTAGTTGACTCTGCAATAACATTACAGGCTACAAAGATGTGATTCCAAGTTATTGAAGGGGCATATTCAAGTACTCATTCTAAATAATTAACCAATAAAAAAAATATTTTTAATCATTCTTTCTTTCATATATGTAATTGATTGTCTTATAAGTATTTGTATTCATTTGCAATATCTAGAAACTTAATAGTGAAGGCTTGGATGATTGGTAGTTAAAAAAATAGATACATGGAAACAAATTGCCCATCGAGTTTAGACTTTAGATAAACCCAATCTATCATTGATTGCAATGCAATGCAAGGGTATTGATGTGACTTGCTATTCTATTGAGTTAACTCAAGTTTTTAGTCTCGAACAAGAAATCTCAAAATTTTAAAGAGTGAATTGAAGTGGGATTGCAGGGTATTCATTGTTATTTTTGTCAAGGGTGATGACCACTTGACCTTGAGGTGTTTCCTTTGTGGGATGGGGTGGTGACATGGGAGTAGGAGATAATAAATGGGTTTTATAGTTGCTAGCTATTGTATTGATAATCTCTAGATAAACTAGAATAATACCATTTTTAGCGGATTTTACTCAAAGGTAGTCTCTCTTTCTAAGGTTTCTCTCTCTTTGCAAGAAGGTTTATTGGTAGTGCAAGTATTACTAACGAAAGAGCTCTCTTTTGAATATGTAATCTTTTGATATGGTATAGGATTCTAGCTCGAAAGTAGTGGATTGTTGAGAGTGTTTCCATGTGTCAATATGGGTCTTTTTTGTTGTTCTAAAAAAATGAGACGTGAGGTCTTACAAATGGACCTACTTGTTTCCTTGATGATTGTAATAAGTAGAAGTTGGATAGGTTGTATACTTTTCTAAATTTTGTACAACAAACCTAGAGGCTATACTAATGCATATTTTGATTTTTAATTTGAAATATCAAATATAAAGTTACGTTTTTGAAAAAAAAAAAACTAGAATGCTACCCCCTCACTATAAGCTAAACAGTTTTAATAGTTTTATCATAATATACATGAAGTTGTTTTTAACATTGTTTAAGAAACTACAACATTCATCAATGATCTTTTAATATTTGTTATCTATCTTTGAAAATAAGTTGAAATGGGTGTAATGATATCATAAATTATAAATTGTTCTTCGATTAATCTAAATCACTTGGATGATGTACCAAAATTCATTATTTTATTTGTATATCAATGTCAATTATAATCTTCCAACCATTCCACACCTCGCTCTCAATTGAAAATTTGTTCCTTATTGTTTCCCACCTATATAATATTTTATCAAATTGGGAATAACATCTCATAAATCACTGCAAATTGTTGAGGTGATGACCCTCTCATGCACTTTGGACAATGGATCTCATATGAATTAGTGGTTTCTAGCCTCTAATTGAATTGTCCCAATGACCAATCAAAATACCCTGATACATAACAACAACCCTTCATTTTCTTATCTTTTAATAGTCCTCGGGAGATTGGATACACCATTTGAGGTTGATTTAGTGATGAATGGGTATTTCACAATCTCTAGCATCACATCCTCCTATAATATGTCCACTTACATTTTCCCTTGCTAGAAGGCCTTTTGAAGTATTTATTTTTCTTCCAATAACCACTCTAATTCATTTAGGCATTTCTTTTCCCCCACTTTGGGGGTATGCTAATTATTATGCCAAAGGCATTCTTTTAGGGGGGGGTTCTTCCCAAGCTTCATCGTCTATCAAAAGCTTACTGAAATCTAACACCTTCCATCCCTAGATACCAGTGCGCTCTAGTAAATCTCTCGAAATATCCTTCTCATGTGTCCCATCCCTATTTTCATTGTCCCTTCCCCTCTGCACCAACAAGGATATATGAGAAGGAAGTTGAGGGATATGGTTGTGAATGTAGGTGGTTAGTGTGAGGCAGTTGGGTGATCCAATTGTGGATGCAGGTGGGTAGTGCGCAACAATGGAGTGAACAGGGAATCAACCAACTAGAAGGGTTTCGAGGGGACTATCTATATTTTGACATGGAGAAGAGATCTTCAAAGATGATGGTAGTTTCCCTACTAACCATCTTCATCGAACTCTCTCCATTCTATCAAGGTTCTAGTGAGTCCTTTTTCGGTCCTCCCACTGATACCGTGAATGACTACATATAGGTATGCTGTGAATTCTGGAAAATCATAGAGCTAGTGGAAAATTCAGACCCTAAAGTTGTATTGGTGAATAAACAATAAGCCAATCATTGGTTAATGATGTGCTCCTCCAAAGGAGAGATAAGGGTTCCACGATCATGAACAGAGCTCACATGGGTGTTCAAGATAAATATTGAGCTACAACAAAGGTTATGAGATAGAGTTTGAGCTATCAATGCGGAACAATAATTTGTTCCTACATGTTTTACCTCACCAGAAGAAGATGTAGTGAATTGAAAGGATCACTACACCAATATAGGATCTTCATCTAGGATACCTCTAGAACGATGGGGTTTCACGTTGGGGCCTCTGGAGAATACAGATCTGATGTAGGAGCATGCTCAACAAAGCCCACATGGAGGGACAACATAGCACCATAGCACGCCTTTTCAATTAAAAGGAATCTGAAAACTAGCATTTTTTCTACAAATCCATTTTTGAACAGATGTTACCCATGATTTTGGTCATCTAGATGGTGTATTAACAATGGTGTACTCAGGCTCTCAACAAGAACTGTCTCCTGAGAAAAAGTGGAATTCATCTCTTTCCAGAAAACGTATTTTGAAGAGAGTTCGCAGGCTGCATATGCTCCAAGATGCGAGAATGACCCATTCTTGTAGGCTGTCTTTAGCTAGGGTGCGAACCCCTCGCACTCTGCTCTATACCTAGGGTGCGAACTTGATGTCAAGCTTGGAAAAAGGTGAAATCTCGATGGTTCTAGAAGGGTATCTTCTAGAAATTGGGTTGGCATTCGAATGGTTATCATTTTATTGGTTTCCCTGATTTGGTGGGATTATTCTCATCCATGTAACCATCTCTTCCTCTCTTATATATTGATGGGATTCTCATGGAAAAGGTTAAGCAAGATTATTTGGAGAATTGGTGAAGGAATTGTGTGGAGAACCCAGCTTGAACAAGAGCTTGGAGACTCTAGTAAGTCTATCAAGAGGAATTGGATCTTCTTCATGCAAGGATTGAGCTAGTGTGTGTGTTGGAGCCAAGAGTCACCGAAAGGAAGCTTGCAACATCAAAGCGATCAGGTTGTATATTCTACTTTCGATTAATATGATACAACGACATGTCCTTTTCCCATAAAGTCATTCTCATTTTATTGTGTAATTCCTTGATCATACACATAAGTTGACTATTGAATACAATTAGCTATCTTCACTTTGGTTGGTTTGTGTCATCTTGGTCTGGACCTCATGAGAGCACTGGAGCGAAGCGGGAGCAACAAAGACCCAAGGAAGCGATTCAAAGGTATGTCACTTGTTCCTCCTTGTTAGCTATTTCGATGGTCATAACTTAGGGAAAGAGTCATGTCCTGTCCTATTTTGTTCTAGATCCAGGTGGATATAGGGAGATCTGTTAGTGTCTGCACCTACTGATTAGTCTGATAACAACAGATGATTGAAGAAGAGTGAAACGCTCGGAAACTGAAGGATCATGAGTGATCTAGGAGTTTCACTCCTAGTCTTGAATGTAACTTAACTTAGGTAGCAGTTAGGTTTTCATTTTTTTCGAGTAGACGAGTAGTCGGAGGGAACCTTAGAGGACCTCTGGTATAGGTAGATGCATGGCATGCCAAATGAGGTTGTTGGAGGAGTGTTGTTATTAAATAGGTGGTAGAATAGTTTGTTTTTGGAGGGAGCCGAGACTCTGTTGTAGTCCAAGATTTTGTACACATTGTAATCAGACATTCATGTTAATGAAAAAAGGCATTTTTTCCTACATATGATGTTGTGTGTGTTTATTTGTATTTGATGAATGTCTTTTATGTGTTTATGAGTTTATGTTGTACATGTATGTGATAGCTTCCATATGCAAGGTATAGATAGAATTTTTTGTCTGTGAGCTTTTTTATTTCAGTGTGGGTTCTTTGTGGCTAAATGCAAGGAGTGCATGATAGAGTGTTGAGGACTCTGTGAGCCAGTGCAAAGAGTGCAAATTTGAGTTTTTTGTTGAATTCAATCAAGAACGTGCCAGGAGGGCACACCAGTGGAATCATAAGTTCAAGGGAGAAGCCTCAAGGTTACTAAACACCTTGGAGGAAAGACTGTGCAGAGGAGGCACTGAGAGAATAGAATTACTACATATTCTATAGATACTTTCCAGGTGAGCATCGAGAAAGTGAAAGGAGTGCACAAGAGGATTTTGTTTCGAGTTCTGTGAGAAGAGAAGTGCCGGAGAGAAGACACTCACAGAGTTGTTGAATACTCTGGAGGAGAACCTGTTCAAGGAGTGCACCAGGCCAACACTCGAACGAAGTGTTGAAAGATCACCATCTGAAGTCTGGTCAAGCACAAGGAGTGTGTGGAGGAAAAAACTTGTTTCAAGTTCGTAAGTTCAGGAGGTTGAGCACAGAGTGTGCCAGGGAGGTCACCAAAAATATTCTAAGGAAGCAGAGGGCTGAGCCCTTCGAGACTGAGAAAGCTAAAAGATCAGAAGAGATGGCATAAGGAGTGTGCAAGAGTCAAACTTATTACAAGTCTCGAAGATCAGGAGGAGTAGTGCAGAGTTGCGTGTGGAGCGCAAGTGTGTGCCAGTGCCGAGATTTAATTTCATTGCCAAAGCTTTGGAGAGATAGTGTTTTAAGAAATGCAGATGAGACCGAATACATAAAGAACTCATAGAAGGATCAAAGGTCGTATTCTTTGACACTTAGAGAGTTGAGAAAGCCAAAACTCAGGAGGACGAGTGACAGTGATCGTTGGATTGAGCACTGCGAAGGATCTGGGCCATCAGATCAGAGACAGATAGGAGGAGCGCACACAGGGAGAGAACATATCTTGTTCTTCATATCTATGCATGAAGTACCAATAGTCGTTAGATCCAGGTAAGGTACACGCACCTTAACCCTTTGAAAGTTAATAGGAGGATACCCGAAGAGTTAGGAGACACAACAATCCTAACCCTCCATCGAAAGAGGACACTTGGTGAGAGATCAGTGTTTCACTGATTCGCATATCAGAAAATCCCGAGGTAAGGGTAGTGAGAACTTGCGAAGTCCGAGTTCACAACTTGATCACAGTCGTCTATCGAAGGGAGATCGTGGACCGTAGATTTGGTCTTGGCATTGATTCGCAACTTGGGAAGTCAGAGATAGGAGTTGTGGGAACTCGTGAAGTCTGATTTCATGAAGGAGATCTGAACCATTGTATCACGAGGAGTCTCAGACCGTTGATCCGAGGCAAGCAAAGAGTTGGGGTTTCGGATATCAAAAGAAGGGAGACGAGCCATATTTCGATCTCACGAAGTGCGAAGTCCCGATTCGCGAAAGGGAGAGCAGAATCTTTGGATCGTGGGGATTGTGGACCGTCGATCTGACGCGAGAGAAAGTTCGAGAGTCGGGAGAAGGGAGACAAGAAATCTTTCGACAACGCAAAGTGAGAAGTCACGAGGTGCTTGGAAGATTGGCCCCAAGTCATAGTGAGGGGTCACCTTGATGAAGGTGAATAGAGGGGCTAGCATGCACTAGGCTGTAGTTCGAGAATTCAGAGGTCAGGAGAGTCGGGATGACTCACATGCAAAGACCCGGCACACGAAGTTGCGAAACGCCTTTCGATTAGGCGAGTGGTCACAGTCGTGGTCACATATAGGGAAGGATTTTCCAGAGAAGAGCTAACGTCTGTCAGGCATTAAAATTTAAACAATGCTAAGGAGAGGGCTCGCGGGTGCCATACAACCTGCACATTTGGAGGAAGGGCTTGTGTAAGTTGATTTGGGGTCCAAAAGAGACCCGAAGAGTTGATTCAAATTAGTATCTTGATCGATCCTTGACTGGGAGGTCAGCAGCCCCGAGGGGGCAAAGGGGGGGTCTGCATCAAGTGGTATCAGAGCCGAAAATTTCATCTATAGATTTCAGGATAAAGCAGGTCAAAGAGAAAGAGGAGAAAGACGAAATTTTTTTTGCAGACAACAGAAAAACATGAGGCAGTGAAAGGAGATACTCTGATACCATCAAGTGGTATTAGAGATAAAAAAAAATTCTTGCAGACAGTAGGCAAAAGAGGAAGAGTGTTACACATCAAAATTACTCACTTCAATGTTGACCTATTGTCGTCATTACCAGTGTCGCATTTTCGCCGCAAGCATCACCAGTGTCACAAGTGTCTCAAACATCATACTGTCATCTTGCCTATGTCATGTCTCGAATGACATTACAAAGAACACTTAAAAGACACCTTCAAAGATTGGCTTAATAAGGAGAAATCATTTGACAAAGAGTACAAAGATTTTACCATGAAAAAGACCACTTAAAAGTCATTTTTGAAGGGCAGTGCTCCCCTACCCACTGTCAGGGAATGCTAGTGCTCCTTACCCTCTTTTGGGGGAGTTTTGCAATGCTCTGTGCCCCATTTTGAGGGAGCACTGGCCTGTTTGAGGAAATCTTGGGTTGTTGAGGAAAATCAGGGAAAAATCTCCTTCATCTCTAGAGTTAGTTTGATTCGAATCTAAGGTCAAGGATAGATCTTAGGGAGGATCCACAAATGATGGAGAAAGATCCTCAACCTATCCCAAGAATATTTAAGATGGTTAGGCCTCTCCAAGCCTATATAAGGAGGCCTCCTCATGGTGAAAGGAAGAGCCATTGAAGGCATCAAATTTATGATATCCTAAGGGAGATAATCAATCAAGCATAGTAATTTTGTTTGTGGATCATTTGAGCAAGGGGTTGGACAAGGAGAGATGGGAGAGGTTCTTTCAGCTTCATAAAAGGTATGTAAGTATCTCTATTAAGTTCTCATTAATACATGTGCTTGGCATGTTTCCTTCAAGATTGTGTATACCTACATGAACTTGTCTTTAATGGATAGATCTAGTTTCAAGCTAATCATAGTAGAATAGGAAGCATGTTGTGTCTTCGATTGGATTGCAGGACTTGTTGAAGAGCTTGGGGACCAGATCTCAACTCAGACTAGGAGAGGACAAGAATCGTAAAAATGTACATCTTCTTCCTCTTCTCTATACATTAGTTTAGCTAGGTTTAAAGGGATGTCAGTGATCAATGTTAGCATCTTTCTGTCTTGGTCTTAGAAATCTAGAGCACAAGAGGGGATTCACCTATCCATAGGGGAATTTCCCTGTAACAAAGAGAGATAAAGGAGATAGTCTGATATCATCAAGAGGTATCAGCGTTGATTTTTCCATAGATTTCAGACAAAGGAGATAGAGAAGACAATCTAACTACTTTAAGTAGTATCAAGAACTGAATTATGTCTGCAGATTGTAGGCAAAGGTGAAAAGGTGAATAGAAATAATCTGATGACATCAAATGGTCTCAAAAGTTGGATTTTTCCTATAGAACATCGGGTAAAGGAAAAGGGATAGAGTACTAATGCTCTATAAATATTGTTGTAAAATGTGCAACAAATGGTAGATAGCTAGGAGGGATGAAGACAAAAAATATGGCTACTGAAGGCCATGAGCGTGGTCAAAGAGGATACCACCAGCAGAAGAGTAAAGAATAAATTGACAAGGAGCTCATTGAGATAAGAGAAAGGATGGAACAACTGACATTGAATATGCAGCAGGAGACAAAGGTACACTGGAGGTACGAATGGCCTCTGAACAGGAAGGTAAAATGGCGTGTTCAAAAGTTGTTGGCCAGAAAGAAGCAACAGGTAGTAAGGAGGTGGTTGAGGCATGATTAAAACCTCAGTGACACAGAGGAGAAAGTGATTCACATATGTAAACCATAGATTGGGAGGAATCTCAGTGATGATGAGGAGAAGAGATCAGTTAAGGATCTCATAAACTGCCAGGTGGGCAGAGATGGAATTTCAAGTTGCCGGGTGGGAAATGGAAGGAGGTTAGTGGATGGTATCATAGAATACCAGGAGGGAAGTGATGGAATTTCAAGTTTCCAGGTGGGCAATGGAGAGAGATCAAGTGATCTCATAGATTGTCAGGTGGGCAGAGAGAAAATCCCAAGTTGTCAGGTGGGAAAGGGAGAAGAGATGAACTCAGTTGAGAGTTCATATCAGCAAGGAGTGATGATGGAAGAAGATCATAGGTGTGTTCTGATCATTGGGGGAATTCAAATATTCCTACAAAATAGTCCATCATAGGCTAATACAAGTGTTTCACATGAGGAGGTAGTGCAACAAGAATCCAATAAAGAGGCCATGGAGCCAAATGATTTTAAAGATAACTATGTCTATGATGCAAGTGTAGCAGAGGAAAGACAACCAAGAAAGACTGTCAAGGAGGAGGAGAAGGAGAAAACACTGATGTTTTCCCCAACATAAAAAGAGGAGGATTTAGATGAGTTGCTCACTCAATGGGAACAAGAGCTGGAGATGTTGGAGGACTGGTTGAACAATCCAGGACCAGAAAAGGACTGTCGAGATGCAACCATGTGAAGAGAAGGATCATACCAACCTGGTGAGTAGCTGGAGGAAGTTGGAGTTGAACCAACACAAGAAGAGATGATAGAAGTCAGTCTGTCATAGGAGGAAGTTGAGCAACAACTCAGTGGTGAGATTGCAAAACTAAATTCTGCAATAGAGTGGTCAACTAATGCCACGGGAGATGAAGATAACATGAAAGTTCAGATTGATCAGATTGGTGAAGAGGAGAAAGAGCACACATTTCAATGTGCCCAAGAGATGGAGAAAGAAGAGAATTTGGTGGAACTGCTCAAAATTTTCAGACAAGGAGATGAACATAATGTAACTATAGAATTGGGATCTACAGCAGGGGGAGAAGATCATTCAGAGGAATGGCTCAAATGTTTCAACCAGGAAGCTAAGCAAAAGATAATTGTAGAATGTGAACCTATAGCAGAGGAGGAAACAACAAATAGCATGGATCTTTTTGATCTGTGTGAAGAGATGGAGGCCCTGGAGAGAAGGGTAAAAATGCAAACGCCTCTTATCCAACAAGTCAAGTTGGAAATTGATGGAGAGAAAAGGAAACAGAGCATACTACAGGGGGGAAACCAGCCAATGGACCAAATGGACAAAGAAATAGAGGAGATAAAGAGATTGATGTTGGAAGCAGCACAAGAAGTAGTCATCAGAGGAGTATGGGACAAAAGAAAACCTGTAGGAGCAGCAGGGAAAAAGAACCTGCAAGGAGAAGGAGAAAATGAATAGCTCCAAGAGAAAGTATGGGACCCTGAAGGATATCAACAACATGGAATATGGAGCCATGAGCAGGAGCTCATGTTTTTCCCAGCAGTGGAGTATGATGCAGGATCATCGTCAGCAAAGCCCACGTGGAGGGACAACACAGCACCATAGCGCACCTTTTCAATTAAAAGGAATCTGAAAACTGGCATTTTTCTGCAAATCCGTTTTTGAACGGATGATTGAAGAAGAGAGAAATGCTCAAAAATTGAAGGATCACGAGTGATCTAGGAGTTTCACTCCTAGTATTGAATGTAACTTAACTTAGGTAGCAGTTAGGTTTTCATTTTTTTGGAGTAGACGAGTAGTCGGAGGGAACCCTAGAGGACCTCTAGTATAGGTAGATGCATGGCATGCCAAAATAGGTTGTTCGAGGAGTGTTCTTATTGAATAGGAGGTAGAATAGTTTGTTTTTGGAGGGAGTCGAGACTATGTTGTAGTCTGAGATTTTGTACACATTGTAATCAGACATTCATGTTAATGAAAAAAGGTAGTTTTTCATGCATATGATGTTGTGTGTGTTTATGTGTATTTGATGAATGTCTTTTATTTGTTTATGAGTTTATGTTGTAGATGTATGTGACAGGTTTCATCTATAGGGTATAGACAAAATTCGTTGTCTGTGAACTTTTTGATTTCAGTCTGGATTCTTTGTGGATAAATGCAAGGAGTGCATGAAAGAGTGTTGAGGACTCTAAGAGTTAGTGCAAAGAGTGCACATCTAAGTTTTGTGTTGAATTTAGGCTAGAACATGCCAGGAGGGCACACCAGAGGAATCATAAGTTCAAGGGAGAAGCCTCAAGGTTATTGAACACCTTGGAGGAAAGACTGCATAGAAGAGGCATCGAGAGAACATAATTACTAAGGATTATGTAGAGCTCTGCCAGGAGGGCATCAAGCAAGTTCAAGGAGTGTACAAGAGGACTTTGTTTCGAGTTTTGTGAGAAGAGAAGTGTCGAAGAGAAGACACTCATAGAGTTGTTGAATACTCTAGAGGAGAACTTATGCAAGGAGTGAACCAGGCCAACACTTGGATGAAGTGTTGAAATACTGCCATCTAAAGTCTGGTCAAGCATAAGGAGTGTGTGGAGGCGAGAACTTGTTTCAAGTTCGTAAGCTCCGGAGGTCGAGCGTAGAGTGTACCAGGGAGGCCATCAGATATCTTCTAAGGAAGAAGAGGGTCGATCCCTTTGAGACTGAGCAAGTTGAAATCTTAGAAGAGATAGCACAAGGATTGTGCAAGAGTCAAAATTATTACAAGTATCGAAGCTCAGGAGGAGTAGTGCAGATTTGCGTGCGGAGTGCAAGTGTGTGCTAGGGATGAGATTTAATTTCATTGCCAAAGCTCTGAAGAGATAGCGTTTTAAGAAACGAAGATGAGACCAAATACATGAAGAAATTGAAGAAGGATCAAAGGCCATAGTATTTGACACTTAGATATTTGAGAAATCCAAAACTTAGGAGGAGGAGCAACAGTGACCGTTGGATTGAGCACTTCGAAGGATCTAGGCCGTCAGATCAGAGACAGACAGGAGGAGAGCACACAAGGGGAGAACAGATCCCATTCGTCAGATCTATGCGCCAAGGATCAACAGTCGTTGGAGCCAGGTAAGGTACATACACCTTAACCCTTTGAAAGTGCATAAGAGGATACCAAAAGATTCAAGAGTCACAGCAATCCTGACCATCCATCAAAAGAGGATACGTGGCAAGAGATCAGGGTTTCGCTAATTCGCAGACTGGAAAAGCCCTAGGTAAGGGTCATGATAACTCGTGAAGTCTGAGTTCATGACTTGATCACTTTCGTTGATCAAAGGGAGAGTGTGGATCGTAGATTTGGTCTTGGCGTTGATTCACAACTCGGGAAGTCAGAAGTAGGAGTTGTGGGAACTCACAAAGTCTGAGTTTGCGAAGAAGATATAAACCATTAGATCATGGGGAATCTCAGACCATTGATATGAGGCAAGCGGAGAGTCGAGGTTTCAAATATTGGAAGAATGGAGACGAGCCATATTTTGATATTGCGAAGTGTAAAGTCCCGATTTGCGAAGGGGAGAGCAGAACCGTTGGATCGCGGGGATTGTGGACCATTGATATGACACGAGCGCAAGTTAGAGAGTTGAAAGAAGGGGGAGAATAAATATTCTGACAATGCGAAGTGTGAAGTCATGAGGCACTTGGAAGATTGGCCCCAGGTCATAGCGAGGGGTCACATTGATGAAGGTGAATAGAGGGGCTAGCACACGCTAGGCTCCGGTTCGAGAGTTCGGAGGTTGGGAAAGTCAGGGTGACTCACATGTAAAGACCTGACACACGAAGTCGCAAAATGCCTTTTGATTAGGTGAGTGGTCACAGTCGTGGTCACGTAAAGGGAGGGATTTTCCAGAGAAGAGCTAGCACCCGTCAGGCATTAAAATTTGAACAACGCTCAAGAAAGGGCCCGCGAATTCCATACAACCTTTGCATTTGGAGGAAGGGCCTGTGTAAGTTGATTTGGGGTCTAGTAGAGACCCGAAGAGTTGATTCGACTCAGTATCTTGATCGATCCTTGATCGAGAGGTCAGCAGCCCCGAGGGGGAAAGGGGGGTTCTGCATCAAGATCATAGCCATTTCTCGGCACCCTTGGGTGGCCTTAGCAATGCTACTTCTCACCACATGGCCTACTTCTTCTCACCACATGGCCTACTTCAGGAAGAGGAAACAAATTTTTTATTGGTTTGTTAAGACTGTAAAAAGGTCGTTGGGGAAGGTGTTGCATGTTATTCTTCAGCTTGTCATCTTGCAACAAGACAAGAACTATGATAAGTACATATCGGCTGAGGGGGTTGTGGTGTCTATGATTTAGGGATGTGTTCTAGTTACCATTTTGAAGATAATGTCCATAGCAATAATAATGTACAGTGAACACAGGGAAATGTTGGTAAAGATAGAGTTCATGTAGTTCTTTTGGAGGAACATGGTTGGCTCTTTGTGGGGATATATGATGGCTTCAATGGTCTTGATGCCCCTGAGTACCTGTGAGATTATTGTTTGTGATTCTTCATTGTGTTATCGCTTGGACCGCGAGCTCCGGGTGAAAGTTTAACCCAACACAAATATCCAAACTACCAACAATTATAGTTGTACCTCAAACCTGCTGAGATCTGAAACGTCCAAAAAAAGTTAAATACTTTTTATAATAAATTTTAAAATCAATTTCCAGACTCAATGCCTGAAACCTCCTGAGATCTGAAACGTCCCAAAAAAAAAGGTTAAATATTTTTATAATAAATTTTAAAATCGATTTCCAAATTCACTAGCTGCATCACCCAATGTTACTATCAGACAAATCAAAGGAATCATCTCTCTTACGCATAAAATTGTATGTGGGTCCAATAGTTTGAATTATTACATATAAAATTCAAATCCCGTTGGATTACCAAGAGTCGCCAAATTCCAATTCTTACATATAAAATTCAAATCCCATTGGATTACCAAGAGTCGCCAAATTCCAATGTTGTCCATATCGACTTTAAAGTGTCGTTGGCCCAATTTGCAGTAGTCTAAATATGAATTATGTTTTAAGCTAACGTGTTAGGACAATATGTGTATACTTTATTTCATGTCAGTAGTCACATGCTATTAAAATTCAATTATCCAAAGTCTCGTCAAATCGCCGCAAATAATCTAATATGAGTCATGTTTCTAGAATATGTTGTCATGCCAAAGATATGATGTGAGAGATCCACTCATGCATGGGATATTATGTGTATATACTATGTGCATTGTGATATACTTGCACCACGTATCAATGTGGCCAAGTTTGACCATCCTATAGTGGTCAGTATGTAATATTATATAGAAGTGGGTGTCCATGTCGGGTTGAGGGAGCTCTACTACTTTTAGATAAAGAATTCCCATAAACTTGGTCATTAAAAGGGATCCAATAAAAGATTCTCTCAAAAAATATGGTTTCTGCTAGGGATATTTGTTGTTCGTTTGCAGATTGGATTGATATTTGGGTTAGCAGAAGGTTTGGATAATCTGAGAAAATTTTAAGCCACGGTGATTAGAACATTAGATATCAGGTTTGAGAAATCCTTTTACGATCCATTTTACATGGCGATAGAAGGTCCTCGCAAGAATAATTTTGATGACAATCCTCGTAAGTTATTCGATGATTTCAGTGTGGAAAACCACATTCACATATTGAATCCACAAATGGTATCAGTGAATGTGAGGAGTGTGCTTTAGGTGAACGAGAAGAATTCACAACTACAGAATCATCAAGGTTCGATGGTTGAAAAGGATGAAGAGGATCATCATCCACATAAATAACTTTAATGACAGCCTGATGAGCATCGTGTCTTTTTTTAATCCACAGGGTTTTGATACAGTGAGTGCTAAGATATATATTTTTGTGTACATTTTCATTTTTGTATATAATACCCAACACTGTACACTGTGACTGTCTTGTAGAATATTACAGTAATGGATTCAACTCTTTACTCTTTATTTTATGTTATGATGTTTCTCTTCTCTGTTGAGGGAGAAGGAATTTTGGGCCAATAGTTGCTTACATATTAAGATTTGTAAACGATTTTGGGTGACTACATATTAAGTTTTGTAAATAATTTAAACTTTGTGTGACTATTGAATGATTAAATATTTTTGTAAATGATTTTGGGTGATTACAGATTAAGGTTTGTAAATACTTTCAACTTTGGGTGACTATTGAATTGTTATAGCAATGAGAAATCCTCTTATATTTTTCTTGAATTGTGTCGTTTGGAAATACCCTCACTGGTCTCTTTAATGGTATTCAAATTGTGAATTCTTTGTCTTTCCATTAATAAATACCTTAATTTGTACTGCAAATTATAAGATTCTTGTTTGTGAAACAAAGGTGTACCTCAGAGTTTAAGATTTTGAAAGAGATTTGTATTTCTTGATTATAAGTTTGAGAAAAAATGGTGTCCCCTTGTGAAGGCTCATGTATTCATTAGTTCTAAAAATCATGGATTTCCATTAACCCATCATGGTTTGGGGTTTTATTGGCAAGTGAAACGCTCACAAGAAGTCTTGAAATAGTCATTTTCGGTGTCAATTATTTTTTGGGAGTCTACAACCATATTCTTTTGTTTACATCAGTGCTAGGGTTTTCCTTCGTTTCTTTCTCAAACCTTCCTCTCCACTTTTTATTTGAAATGTTATTTAATTTGATATATTGTTTATTTAACCTAATGTTGAAGTTTGAATGCTTACCTAGAGCTTCAGACTAGGGTTGGGGTGTACTAGTGCAGATAACCTTGCAGGAAGTGTTTAATAGTAATTTCATTGTCCATTACCTTCATGGAGATGACATGCAGTTTTATTTTGTTTCCATCGTTGATACTCGCTCTATCTTTGGTTTTAGGATTTTTCCCTTTTTTAATATTTCGTTGATGTTCTTAAATTTTATTTTTAAATGACAGTTAATATCCACTTTCAAGGTTATTTTTAAATTCTAGTTAATATCCACTTTCAAGGTTAATATTGGATCGATTGGCTTCATGTGCCCAACATACTAAAATTTCTCTCCAATTGTTCTTTCCTATCTTCCTGCTTGCCACGAATTCTTGCATGGCATTCCAACAAAATGGAAGGAAAATTAATGGAGGATGTCGCCATCACTAGAAACAAAGTGCCTTGAATATTGTTGCATCTACTTTGATTTGGCAATTGAGTATTGTTGCATGTGCTTTGATTTGGTGATTCAAAGGCAAGAGGATAATGGTGAAATTAATTTTATATTTGTCCAACCATTAAATGGATTTTGTACTTCCTTCCGTGCACCACTACTCTGTTTCTGGCAAAATCAACTAAACTTGTAGGATATTAGATATTTTTCAGCACAAATGTGAGGAATCAAAGATATGGAAAGGAAAATTTGAGGGAAAATTCAAGTGAATTTGAAGGGAATCATTTTTATCATCTGTATTTTTAGTGTTTCTATTGTTTGTCTATGCTTCTAAAGAGTTTGATTGCAAATTTGTTTGGATTCAAAGGTTCCCTGATTAAAAAATGTGTTTATATGCATAAATTTAGTCTTTAGTCCATAGGATCGTGCATCTTTGGTGTTGTCAGTTGAATTTTGTGATCACTAAATGTTAACCCATCAAATTGAGTGGAATTTATATTTTGTAGATTAATATATTTTAAATTTCCCATTTCATAGTTTGTGTTCCATTCCTTAGACGTTATAGATATGTGAGTTGTTTAGATCACATTTAGACTCTCAAGCGTTTAGAAACATTAATTTAAAGACAAATTTTAGGTTCTTCACTCCAACTCATTGGTTGTTTTGTTTCTATTTTGATTGGAACCAGGGTACGTTGTTAATGAATATTTTTTTTTAATTTTCAAGTTCTTGAAACAAATACATATAGATGCTCCAATGATGCGGGGAGGTGATTGTGATAAAAGGAACACACACACACACAACCAGGAAATGGGTGGCAATGTACATTGAGCTTTGTAAAAAAATGACAAGAAGACATCAAATCATTTAGAAGGTCAAACCCTAATATTCCACTCCCTAATCAAGGATTATGTTATTAATGACATACAAAGTGCACAAACACATGGGTGAAGGAGAAAATTAAAAATTGGGACTAACCAACAAGGAAAGTGAACTAGATGCATTGAACATAAGAATGTGATGAAAATGACAATGTGATGGATCATGAGATTAACTACATGTATTTAGGTAAACATATTTATGCACTACTGTATAATTTTAAGAATGATTTTATTTTAATATGAAAATTAGTCTATGCATGAAGGTGAAAACATATCATGTGAAATGGGCATTTGGTCACCATTTTAGAGTGGAGAGTGTAGATCATGGCAAAGAAACATGTGATTGTGGAGTGTTTATTGCATTTGATGAAATAAGTTGTGAAATTTCAAAAGATACAAACCCTATAGAAAGACAACTTGATTATCTTGGTATAATTCAAGAGATGAGTTGGACTATAGGTCCTTTAGATGTGTGATTTTAAATGTAAATTAATTGGTCTTTTTAATAAGAGATTTGTTAGACATGACCTGGTTAGTGAATTATATTCTATTGAACTACTCAAATAAACGTTGAAATCACGGGTTGAACCATATATGCTTCCAAAACATTGTGAATAGGTTTTCTTCCATCCCAATGACTTAGAAAAAAAATTAGTGGTTTTTTATTCCTTGTACACCTAGGGGAAAAAAGGTTGTTGAAATTTAGCTTTTACAATTTTTGCACCAAATCAAGAAGAAGATGATGTAGATGTAGTTGGTGGAGAAGATGTGGGTGACTAAGTATATTTAGGAGCATAATGATGTGAAGTATTTATTTTACACTCTCTCTTTCGCACACACACACATAAACACACATAGTAGCTTCATATTGTTATTTTGTGAATTTTAATGAAGTGGAATTGATAATTCATAAGTTATATTTTAATAAATGAAAATTATAAATTATATTATGTTATATTATAATTTTTATTATTTATAATAATTAGTATTAATTATAAAGTATAATATTTTTTATTAATTTTAAAAAATAATTATTACTAAATTATTTTTAAGCTCAAATATATTAAATTCTAAATTAATTTTAATAATAAAACATATTGTTAATTAAATATAATAATGTTTATTTATTATTTTTAAACTCTTATAATTTATTATTAAGTTGTTATTAAATTGTTATAAATTACACATGTCAAAACATCTTGAGGAACCCCAATAAGAAATAATGCAAACCTGTAATAGTAATAATAAGATATTATATCTTTAGACATAGGATACCTTAAACTCTCTTGTCCTTAAACTCATGAACTCTTTATTAAAAAAATATCAAGAAGCTATTCAAACAAATACATTGTTTGGGTCGCTGAAGTCATTTTGACCAATAATTGAGCATCATTGAATTCAAAAACCCCTTTCATCAACACTTATAGTCGACCACCTTAGAACCACTTATAACAATCCCAAGAAAGGCCATCCACCTAGCCCAAATCCGATTTCACAGCCCTCAAGAAATCACCCCTGCAACAATTCAAACTTTCCATAGGTTAGTAAAATAATGATGATGAGGAATTAATATCACATTTTCCAAAACTAGGGAAAGAGGGAAGACAGATGGAGCAAACAAAAAAAACACTCGATATATTCCATCTTAATTTTGTTCTCTTTCTCTCAAGTCCATCAAGTTCCATTTCTCTTTGTGAATAGAGTGTATAGGAACTTCACATAATTGCTAATGGTGCTATCGCTTCTACTTCAACTTCACACAAGTATGAAGGGTGCTTCCTACTACATCTAATCTAATTGGATACTATCCTATTTGTCCATTTCTACATCATACTTTTCATGCTCTCTACAATTGCACATTCTTTGTATAGTATATGCATACTTTACTCTTGTAAGGGTGTCCTTTATCAAAATCCTAATATTGTATGATAAATCAAATCAATAGTACTGCATTTATTGCATTGATTTTTCCATTTCTATTTCATACTTTTTTTGTTCTATGCATTGTCGCATGCTCCATATAATACACACATACATTTACTCCTATAAGGGCCTCTGCTATTGAAACCCTAATATTGTATGATGAATTGAATCACCAATACCACATTTATTGTGTCGATTTCTACACCCTTATGCAAAGGATCAATTGGAGCTCTCTATAGGAATGGTTTCAGAATGGTGTGTGTTCGTAGGATAATAATATCATAGCAGTGGGTAATGTTGCAACTTTTTTATTATTGAGGCAATTGTGACACAAATAAGAGGCAAGGATGTTTCTTGTGTCATGTTTTTTTGTTGTAACATGACACACATGACACAAATCCATTGTAGGTGATGCAATTGAATGAAATATTTTCCATGTAGCACAACATAAATTATACTAAAAATTGATGCATGGTACTATGCAAAAACATTATGTGCACTAGGAAAAATGACTTAGTTGGGGTTGATATCACATCAACAACACAAAGCTACGATACTCGATCCATGTATTGTAGTAGTGAGTAGAAATATGTATACATTATTTTCTTCAAATTCATCTCCATCCAACTTACTAGAAAGTTTGTTGTTAATTACCTCTTTGACTTTGCTTGAAAATGACAAGTTCACTCACTCGTGCTAGTTTAGGTCTACAACAAACATGTTGTTGGTTGGTAATTTTCTAGTAAGAATTTGCAATAACATAATGTTCTAGTTGTAAACAAGTCCTTTGGTGGAAAATATCCCACCCAATCTATACTCTACATTAAACTTGAACATCCTTCATCAATTTTTCCTAACAAGTCCATAAAAAAATGTTAATAAGAAAAGGCAAGTGAAAGTAATGTTCTAAAAATCCACACACGGGGTAGTGTAGCCCATGAATCCTTTCAAAAGAAGTGTTGAAGTAAGTGAATCAATTCACGATGTGTCAATTAATCTTGCAATACTAAAATATGTTATTGCATGGACTTGCATGTCTTTGTCCAAAACTCACATTCTTGGGTGTTATATCACAATGCAATACTTTCACAAAACAATCATGATGAAGATATTACATGGCATGGGTCACATCTATGGCAATGTCTAATTGTGTTTTCAATCCCAATTCACACACATCTTCACCATGGTTTTTATCTCTATTGGGATACAAACACTTCTCTAACATTCCATTAGACATAAGTTGTTACACTTAACCTTTTAAATGGAAATTGGAACATGAGGTTAAGACTCTCACCTTATTCAGATGTTGAACCTTTTGCAAGACACTACACTCTACGTTAGAACTCCTCTCAATCTATTGTTTTTCAACTAGAGAACCTTGACAATGACACGTGTGTCATTACTCAAAATTCCTTTGTAGAGTAATCCATAACTCCATGTTCCTAACAAGTTGACCTTGATAAATATGCTAGCTACTATGTGAAGCTCTTGATATGAGATACTTTGGTTCTCTAACTTTTGGAAAATAGCTTGTGAAAAAACAAAATTTTGCATGTGCATATTCTCTCTTTGGAGGAATCCCCAAAACATACAACATAGTATAAGAGCAATAACTCCACTCACTGTGAACAATATTTTTTTTCACAAATGTGAAATGGTCTCTAGGTGTTATACATGCATCTAACTTGAATACTTGTCGTCTACAAAGGCTAGGATTTCCATTTAAGGACATCATAATTATTTGAATTGTGAATAAACCTCCTTTTGCAATTTCCCTACCATATTGTTCAAAAATAATATTAAAGACTGAAGCATTTTCCAATTCTTAAGAGTAACTAGTATTATACCTAGTAAGGACTTGGGAGAGAGTTCTAGATTCATGAAACCCTATAAATTTCCAAGCACGTGTGGAATAGAGCCTTCAAAGGAATTCCTTGATAAATTCAATCGTTGTAATTCATTGTGCCAAGCACAAGTTGTAAAGTCTCTGTCCCCACAGAGCCTTATAAAACACAAGCTAAAATAAAGAATAAAGAAATTTTATCATGTACAATTTAATCTTCAACTTATAATCGTTTATTATTCATCATAAATTTTATTTATGAACAACATGAAAATAAATTTACGTAACAACCACATAACACGGCATATTCATAAAAATACATACATATGTGTGATGCTATTGCCCAAAACCGAATCCTTCCTCCCTGCCAACTAGGAACAGAGCCTATCTCGCTCCCTAGCTCCAGGATTTCGTGAGGATTCCTGGCCCCTAAGCCCAAAACTCCCAACAACCGATGCACCCCTGCAGTAGTCCACCCAAACTCCAAACTAGAAAACACAGTCCTCAATCTGAGAAAAAACTTCATTTCCCCAAAGTTTCCCAAAAAAAGTCATTCTCCTTAATGCCTCTACCACCTCATATCCTTCCCCCATTCACCGCCTCCTACCTTCATTTAATGCCACCCACCTTATCCCTCCATTTAATACCTTATCCCTCCATTCAATGCCTTATCCCTTCATATGTAAAATTTTCTAATAATAAATTAAAAGTTATTAAGCTTTTAATTTGTTACCCCAAACATTAAATGTGTTAAATAATCAATTAATTAATTAATCAACATATATTAAATAATAAATAAATAATATTATTAATAAATAATCATTATTTAACTAATACACATTAGAACAGTTAATTATTTAATTAACTATGCTTGATAAAGCTTAAGCAACTATTGAACTAGGGTTGTTACACAAGAGGAATTACCCAATACATTGAATGGAGAATTCTCTAGAACATAAGCCATTGCAATTTTATCAATCTCCATGGACAAGGAGCCTTCTAATAAATTCCATGATAAATTCAAATAACAATATATATTAGAAAGTTTAACCAATTATCATGATATTTTTTTGATAAACATATTATGAGATAAGTCAAATAATTCCAAATTTTCTTAATTTACTAAATTGGTAAGGAAACTTCTTTACAACTAAATTTAATAAAAGAATTTTCTTAATTGTTTAAACTAAATTTAATAAAAGAATTTTCTTAATTGTTTAAAAAGTATAACAAAAATTTGTAAATCTTTAAAAACAACATATTTTAACCCATATCTAATAAAGCAAAGTATTACAATTCTTTCATAAAAAAAATTGTTTATTTCTAATATATTGTTACATAATACAATCTTTCTATTGTTCAAAGGTTTCCTAGTAGTAAAATCTTTGAAATATGGACAATACGAGAAGTGAACAAGTTCTACAAATACAATCACAATATTATTTACATTTCACCAAATTATTTTATTAAAAAGTTATTCATAATTTATCAATACATCTTACATATTTGTGAGAAAAAATTATTTTCAAAGTATTATCATTTAATAATAACTATTAGTTATAGTTAAAATTATAATTATTAAAGATCATTGTCTTAAATTAAACCTCATATCGTTTATAATTATGTTAAAAGGGGTACATTTATTGACAATGGGGACATTTAATAGGTATTTAGTGTTTAATCAGTTTTGTATGGAGAAGATTAAACACTGATGGAATATTCTTGGTCGTTCCAATAAATCAATGGTTGTGATTTCAACTACTAACTTCTTCATTATTATAAAAGCATCCGTTTACATGTTTATTTTTTTACTTTTACTTAATCATATTTAAAATTTACTATGGTGGATAGTTGATTGTCATCTTTAAATGATTAACGTTTTTTACCAACCAAAACCTTTCCCATTCACCAACCACCATAGGACGTCGGTTATTTAATGCGCAAGGTTTGTTATTCAATATGTTGTTCTCTTACTTTCAATAATAGGTTAATGGAGTTTTTTAATTATGGATCTGGTTCTTTAAGCAGGTTTGCGCGGCAGGCTCCATTCATTCCAGGACTTCTCGCTGAGTCGGAGAGGGGATTGCAATAGACCATAGAGGGCCGATCATGTTCCCTGTAACGTCGACGATTTCGAGCATGTGAAAATATTTAGGTTGACACGAGTTGGAGTTGATTTAGTGATGGTTTTTAATAAATTTATTGAAATTGAAATATAATTTTAAAATAAAATTTATTATAGTTACGTGATGGTTTTTAATAAATTTATTAAAATTTTATGACCACTTTTCATTTTCCACGTTTACCAACCACAAATTTGAGGTTGTGCTAGTTATTACGCAGAAGGCATTCTTTTAGAAGGCGGTTCTGCCTAGGCTTCGTCGTCTGTCCAAATCCTATTGAAATCTAACACCTACCATCCCTAGATATCAGTGCATTCTACTAAATCCCTAATATGATTGTGAATTCAGGGGGTTAGTGTGAGGCGGTTGGGTGATCCTATTGTGGATGAACCAACCATAAGGGTTTCGAGGGAACTATCTAGATTTCAACGTGGAGAAGAGCTCTTAAAATATTATGGTAGTTTCCCTGCTAACAATTGTCATCGAACTCTCTCCATTCTATCAAGTTTCTGGTGAGTCCTTTACTGGTCCTCCCACGGATACCGTGAATGAATACATATAGGCATGCTGTGAATTCTTAAAAATAATAGAGCTAGTGGAAAATCGGACCCTAAAGTTGTATTGGTGAATAAACAATAAGTCAATCATTGGTTAATGATGCGCTCTGCCAAAGGACAAAGAAGGGTTCCACTATCATGAACAGAGCTCGCACGGGTGTTCAAGACAAATATTGAGCTACAACAGAGGTTCTGAGACAGAGGTTGAGCTATCAATTCGGAACAAGATTTTGTTCCTACATGTTTTATCTCACCAGAGGAAGATGCAGCGAATTGAAAGGGTCGCTACAACAAGATAGGATCTTCATCTAGGCGCCTCTGGAGCGATGGGGCTTCATGTTGGGGCCTATGGAGAACATATATTGTAGCCATTTCTCGGCACCCTTGGGTGGCCTTAGCGATGCTGCTTCTCACCACATGGCCTACTTCAGGAAGAGGAAACGATATTTTTCTTGGTTTGTTAAGGACTGTGAGAAGGTTGTTGGGGAAGGTGTTGCGCTCTATTATTCATCTCATCGTCTTGCAATAAGACAAGGACTACGATAAGTACGGACCAGACGAGGGGGCTCTGGCGTTTATGATTCAGGTATGTTTTTGGGTTACCCTTTTGAAGATAATGTCCATAGCAATAATAATGTGCAGTGAGCACAGGGCAATGTTGGTGAAGATAGAGTTCATGTACTTCTTTTGGAGGAACACGGCTGGCTCTTTGTGGGGATATATGATGGCTTCAATGGTCCTGATGTCCCTGAGTTCTTGTGAGCTTCTTGTTTGTGATTCTGCCTTGTGTTATCGCTTGGACCGCGAGCTCGGAGTGCAAGCTGAACCCAACACAAATATCCAAAATATCAACAATTATAGCTATACCTGAAACCTGTTGAGATCTGAAACATCCAAAAAAAAAGTTAGATACTTTTTATAATAAATTTTAAAATCGATTTCCAGACTCACTGCCTGAAACCTCCTGAAATTTGAAACGTCCACCCCCCAAAAAAATAAAGGTTAAATATTTTTATAATAAATTTTAAAATCGATTTCCAAATTCACTGGCTGCATCACCCAATGTTACTATCAAACAAATCAGAGGAATCATCTCTCTCACGCATAAAATTATTTATGGTTCCAATAGTTGAAATTTTTACATATAAAATTCAAAGCCCATTGGATTACCAAGAGTCGCCAAATTCCAATGCCGGCCATATCGACTTTAAAGTGTCACTGGCCCAATTCGCAGTAGTCTAAATATGAATTCTATTTTAAACTAACATGTCAAGACAGTATGCGTATACTTTCTTTGATATCAGCAACCTCCTGCTATTAAAATTCAATCATCCAAAGTCTCATCAAATCACCACAAATAATCTAATATGAGTCATTTCTAGAATATGTTGTTGTGCCAAAGATATGATGTGAGAGATCCACTCTTGCATGGGATATTCTGTGTATATACTCCATTCATTGTGATATAATTGCGCCACGTATCAACGCTGCCAAGTTTGACCGTCCTATAATGGTTGGCATGTAAGATTATATAGAAGCGGACATCCATGTCGGGTTGAGGGAGCTCTGCTACTTTTAGATAATGAATGCCCACAAACTTGGTCATTAAAAAGGATCTGATAAGCGATTGTCTCTGTAAAAATATGGTTTATGCTGGGGAGATATGTTGTCTGTTTGCAAAGTGGATTGGTATTTGGGTTAGCAGAAGGTTTGGATAATCTCAAGAAAGTTGAATCTATGGCGATTAGATCATTAGATATCAGGTCTGAGAAAGCCTTTTACGATCCATTTTACATGGCGAGAGAAGGTCCTCACAAGAATAATTTTGATGACAGTCTTCGTAAGTTATTCGATGATTTCAGCGTGGAAAACCAAGTTCACATCTTGAAGCCGCAGATGGTCTCTGTGAATGTGAGGAGTGTGCTTCAGGAGAACGAGAATAATTCACAACTACAGAATCATCGAGGTTCGGTTGTTGAAAAGGATGAAGAGGATCATCAGCCTCAGAAATAACTTTAATGGCAGCCTGACGAACAACGTGTTTTTTTGCAATCCACAGGGTTTTGATACAGTCAGCGCTAGGATATATATGTTTGTGTACATTTTCATTTTTGTATATGATACCCAACACTGTGACTCTCTTGTAGAATATTACAGTAATGGATTCAACTCTCTCTTTGTTTTATTTTATGATGTTGCTCTTCTCTGTTGAGGGACAAGGAATTGTGGGCCAAGAGTTGCTTACATATTAAGATTTGTAAACGATTTTGGGTGACTATTGAATGATTAAATATTAAGCTTTGTAAATGATTTTGGGTGACTACAGATTAAGCTTTGTAAATGATTTCAACTTTGGGTGACTATTGAATTGTTATAGCAATGGCAAATCCCCTTGTATTTTTCTTGAATTGTCTCGTTTGGAAATACCCTTTCTTTCCATTAACAAAGACGCTAATTTTAATTTGTACTGCAAATTTAAGATTCTTGTTTGCGAAACAAAGGTGTAGCTCAGAGTTTAATATTTTGAAAGAGCTCTGTTTTCCTTGATTATAAGTTTGAGAAAAAATGGTGTCCCCTATGAAGGATCATGTATTCATTAGTTCTAAACATCGTTTATTTGCATTTAACCCATCGTGGTTTGGGGTTTTATTGGCAAGTGAAGCACGGTTATTTTTGTTGGGGTCTACAGCCATATGTTTTTGTTTACATCGGTGCTAGGGTTTCTCTTCGTTTCTATCTCAACCCTTCAATTTTTATTTGATTATGCTTTTTAATTTGATATGTTGTTTATTTAGACTAACGTTTAAGTTTGAATGCTTACTTAGAGCTTTAGACTAGGGTTGGGGTGTATTTTATTTGATTACGTTTTTTAATTTGATATGTTGTTTATTTAGCCTAACGTTTAAGTTTGAATGCTTACCTAGAGCTTTGGACTAGGGTTGGGGTGTAGTGGTGCAAATAATCTTGCATGCAGTGTCTAATAGTAATTCCAGTGTCCATTAATTTCATGGAGAGGACATGCAGTTTTATTTTGTTTCCATGGGTGATATTTGCCCTATCTTTGTTTTTTGGATTTTTCCCTTTTTTACTATTTTGTTGATGTTCTAAAATTTTATTTTTAAATGCCAGTTAATATCCACTTTCAAGGTTATTTTTAAATGCTAGTTAATATCCACTTTCAAGGTAATATTGGATTGATTGGCTTCCTATTCCCAATAAACTAAAATTGTTCTCCAATTTCTCTTTCATGTCTTTCTGCAAAAGCGCCTCGAGTATTGTTGCATCTGCTTTGATTTGGCGATTGAGTATTGTTGCATGTGCTTTGATTTGGAGATTCAGGGGCAAGAGGATAATGGTGAAATTAATTTTATATTTTTCCAACCATTAAATGGATGTTGTACTGTCTTTCGTGCACCACTACTCTTTTTCAGGCCAAATCAACCAAACTTGTAGGATATTAGATATTTTCCAGCACAAATGTGAGGAATCAAAGACATGGAAAGGAAAATTTGAGGGAAAATTCAAGTGAGTTTGAAGGGAATCATTTTTATCACATTTTTAGTGTTTCTTTTGTTTGACTACGCTTCTAAAGAGTTTGATTGCAAATTTCTTTAGATTCAAAGAGTTTGATTGCAAATTTGTTTAGATTCAAAGGTTCCCTGATTAAAAAATGTGTTTATATGCATAAATTTAGTCTTTAGTCCATAGGATTATGCATCTTTCGTGTTGTTAGTTGAAGTTTGCGATCACTCCTGAGAAGCTATAGATATGCCTCGACGTAGGGCCTGAAAGGTTAACCCATCAAATTGAGTGGAATTTATATTTTGCATATTAATGTATTTCAAATGTCCCATTTCTTAGTTTTCATTGCATTCCTTAGACGCTATAGATATGGTTGGAAGCAAAGTCTAGAAGGTTAACCTATCAAATTGAGTGGAATTTTTATTTTAGGGATTAATGTGTTCCCAATGTTCCATTTATTTGCGAACATTGTCTGGATGTTAGTTGTTTAGATCACATTTAGACTCTCAAGAGTTTAAAAACATTAATTTAAACACAAATTTTAGGTTCTTCGCTCCAGCTCACTGGTTGTTTTGTTTTTGTTTTGACTGGAACCAGTAGTTGATCTCCACATTGTCTCTACAATAATGTTTCCTTTGCTTGTCTCTTTTTTGTTGTAAATCACAAGAACGTTTTTTGTTTAAATCACAAGAAAGTTTGGGGGATGCCCAACTCAAACCCAAGGAATTCTAAGAAAACCTTAAATTCTTAAGATTGATCCAAAATTCTTCAAATTGAAAAGAAGAAAAATCAATACAAATTATCCCATTTGTAATTTTTGTACCTCACTATTATAATGATCGTTATAACGATTGTCGATACTATGTGCATAAGAGAAACAATTGCAGTACCCAATGTAATTTTCATACCTCGTTATTATAACTATCGTCGATACTATGTGCGTAAGACAAACAATTGCATATCCAACAATAAATTTCTTAGGCATGTTCTTGAAGTTGACTCTCAATACACAAGACACAATTTTAATCTATAAATTACTTTGAGACTATAACCTGATTATGAAAGACAACTTAGCATGCAAATGCCTTTTGTTTTGGGGACCAATATGCATTACAGAGCATTAAATCTTTGGCCAAGGGTGGTCGGCAATAAGCATTACATAGCATTTAATCTTTGTCCAAGGGTGGTCTTCTTACTGAAGAGCTCAGACAGAAAATTGTGAGAGAAGTAGTGAGCCCCTCTTTAGAAAATTATGCAACATTTCAGAATTTTAATTTTATTTACTGAGATAAGAATTTATTGCATAATTAGAGGTACTTTCTCTTGCTGACCTATTTTCAAAAAAATATTCATCATGTTGTTGTATGGAGCTGCATTGGAAACAAAATCCAATTCCTTCATCTTTTCTAGGAATCCCTCTATGTTTTCAACCAATTCCTCTCTCATAGAACAATTCATAAGTGAACCATATGATTGATGGTTTTATGCTCTTTAAAGGAGATCTATAAAATACTTTTCAGCATCATCTATGCCACCAACCATAGCTATCAATTCCAAGCGGATAGCAAAGTCAAGTGAATCCAACCAAATAACTCCACTACCATTAACCCACTTTGAAAGATGTGTTCACTACACAGTTAAAAGATTACAAATCAGAAAATAGGGAGGGACCAACAATGCATCTTCTTCTATGTTTTGATTATTCTATACATGTTAGTATAAGGCAAGTCACCGATAGAATCTTAAAAATTGACATGTACATTTGTAATTAATGGCTTTACTTATAGTATAATGGTTCTCTTGTAGTATATTTTCCTCTAATTATAGATAAGTAATGTAAACATAAGCACAAAAGTGAGAAAATTCATTTAGATAAGATATGAAACCAAAAATAGAAGGTATTTCCATGAAACATTGGACTTTAAAACATTGTGGAACATAATTGGACCTAGAAATGCTAGTGAAACATAATAGGCCACAATGCACTATCAAAAAAAAATCTCTACTTTTACAACATATCCACCTTGTATTCTCTTCGGCTATTCCTTCCCTTGCTTCAGGGGTATGCTAGTTTATCAATACAATTATTCCACATGGAGTCAAAATCATTGCATTAAATTTTTCTAAACAAAAAATATAATTTAATCTCACATCAAACTCTTGACAACTATATTTCAACGGCCCAATATCTACCAAGCGATTTTACATCATTAAAAATATTTAAATAAAATTAATAATAAAATAATTTTACATATTATTTAATAATATTAATACTTTGAATAATTTAAATTAATATTAAAAATCATTAAAACTTGATTGACAAAAGATTTATTTATTGGTAAAGTCATTGGATTGGATTTTAACCAGCAAAGAAAATCATCCCACGGAGCATACTTTCCAAGCTCCGTCGGTCCCATCAAAACACAAATTCTTAGCTAATAATTCGTTGAAGATCGGGACTGGTGTTTTCATATTCAGAGAGTATGTCTCATGTGCACGGCGTAAATGGTTGTTGAATATTAAATTTGTTAAACTTTTTCCCTCTTTCTTATTATTTGTTTTATTTTTTTATCAACAGTTGATGTCGCGGGAAACTCATCCAATACTTCCCCATACTTCCCCACTTCGTAGATGATATGAGTTGCTAAACCGCAACTCCAAGGATGCAAGGCTCAAACCCATGACCTCTCCTCGAACCAGAAGAGTGTGTGCACGTCTTACCATCTGTGGGGCTAAATCCTTATTAGTCCTTGCCTAATCGCTTGGTCGTTGTTTTCTGAATACTCCAACACACACTTCAATACTTTTTAATCCAAAGTTTGGAAGATCATTTCAATTTTCACTTTTTATTGACCAACTAAATAATCATGACAAATTTTTTTAACCAATTAAAGTGTTTTAAGTCTTATTTGGTCTCATATCAAGACAAGAAAGGAAAGAAGAGACTTCAAACTAGGAAAAGAGCTATGTATTTAGAGTAAATATATCCCAGGTGAATTAATGTTAACTTTCAAGTTAACATTAATTTAAAACATTAAATGCTTAATGTTACCAAAGCATAAGCCATAGTCCATAACCCATTAGAATGTAAGGAGGTCATTGCTTGGTGAGTTGTCGGCTTCCTTTCAGCTTCCACTTGCCACCCTTCAACTTCCACTTGCCAAGTGTCCTTCAGCTTCCATTTGGTCACTTGCATGTCACTTGCAAGTAAACTCCCTTAAGATGATTTTCCAAATTACTTTCCATCTACTGAAAATGATTTCTTTGTAGCCAAGCAACTCTTCAACTAGAACGATTCTGCAAGCTTCTTCTTCACGGGTTTGATTAAGCAATATTCTTCTTCAGAGCGACTAGCTTCTTCTTCACAACGTAATTAAGCAATCTCGTTCTTCACAGGTTTGATTCTGCAAGCTTATTCTTCACAACTACTAGTTTCTTCTTCACAACTACCGATGGCAACAAGACAATTAGGATCAATTGCACCTGTCAACAAGACAATAAAATAAACTGAATATTTCTAAAAGGAAAATGGACAAGACAATAAAATCAACTGCAGGTTTCTTCTAAACATATATACTCTCTTTACAAAAAAAAATATTTTTCTATTGCTAACAATTTTTATTTATCTATTTCCTTCTTGTGCATAAATCTTTATTACAGGAAATCACAAAAAAAAATATAATGTTTCTAATTCCCATGGGATATTTTCAGGAAGTCCAAGTAAACAAGAACTGCCATAGCTATATAGGCTTCAAGGTTACCTGGTAATGTCCAAATTATAGACTCATTTACTTTCCTAAGATGAGAGAAATTGACAGATAGAGATGCCATGCTATATTCTTTGATAGACGGTGGCGATCACTATGTCTTTTGGGCTCATGGTTGTTAAAACACATTGTTGGCCACAACTACGTTCTCTTCGGTCTGCATGAAAAAGAGGATACTTGGCCACATAAAATTTCTCAGGGTCCCACACTCTTATATATGAGCTTATCCTTCCTCCATTTATTGGGTTCATGAACATGTTTATTAAAGGTTAGGGTTCATGAGCAAGAATGTGGGATAGCATAAGAATACTTGTAGAAACCATAGGATCACTTGATGTATAATCATGCTATCTATTAAGCTCATGTATTCACATTGGCACAAGGTTCATGAGAATACTAGCCTGACTACGAAAAGTGCATTGAATGGGAATGGCGCACAGAGAAAAAAAAACAGAAGAACAAATAGTGCAATGGATGTGTGCAGGAAGACAGTGAGGCAGACAGAGCAGCAAAATCTTGTAGAACAGTGATGAGACTGGTAAGTCATTGTTGAGCATTGTATCACTGTAATAAGTTCAGTAACAAATATTATTTCAAGGTGGTAGGGAGGTGCTAGGGAGGACTGGTGTCCTCAGAGGTTCAAGTGGGTGCTTGAACACAGGGAGTTGTAGCTTCCTTCTAGTTGGTGCTAGAGAAACCAGGGAGTTGGTGCTTCCTACTAGTTGGTGCTAGAAAAACCAGGGAGTTGGTGCTTCCTTCTAGTGGGTGCTAGAGAAAATAGAGAGTTGGTTCTCTCAGCAAGTTGAAGCTTGCAAAAATAGAGGTTGTAGCCTCACAATGAGTTGGTGCTCATATGTATGATAATGTAAAGAATGTAAATATTACTTATCATATACAGAAGAAGAGGCTTTACCCTGTATGGGTTTCCTCAAGAAAATCTGTCTCTATGTATCTCATATGTGTAATTGATGTTGAATATGCTATTGCTTATTGCCCTGCATCATTGTGATTGCCATTGAGTGCTTTGTAAAGAATTAAAAATAAGTATAATTGTTCAAGCTCGATAGACAACTGATTCA